>WWET01003859.1:13586-24041 GCA_011038615.1 Limnodynastes dumerilii | reverse complement strand
CAGGACAACGACCCTAAGCACACAGCCAAGATATCAAAGGAGTGGATGTGCACCGACGCTTCCCATCCAACCTGATGGAGCTTGAGAGGAATGGGCGAAACTGCCCAAAGATAGGTGTGCCAAGCTTGTGGCATCATATTAAAAAGACTTGAGGCTGTAATTGCTGCCAAAGGTGCATCAACAAAGTATTGAGCAAAGACCGCATATATGCAATCTACGTAATGAAATAATACGTAGATTACGTAAAATAGTTACTACGCATAGTATGCATACGTAGTAGCTATTGTCGGTAAATTACGGATGTATGTGCAATACGTCCGTGGTTGTGAATCTGGGCCCCTATTCCACAGGGACACCAAGAAGTTGGTGGCCTGGATGAACATCGTGTTCAAGGGGTTGAAGAACACAATTAGCCCTTGGGTGATCGTCCAGAAATTGAAAATGATGTTGTGGAGGTGGAGCCACTAGAGCAGGAGGAGGATGATGCTGATCCAAAGGTGCAGGTAGTGGAGGAATGTCATGCAGAGGATTTTGTGTAAACATTGTATTTAGCAATATGTAATGTCTAATTGTGAAATATATAAATTTTATTTATTTTCTTTAAAAACCTACAGGAGCAGAAGATGATTTATCTGCAAATCCCCTGTTCCCCATTTTACAGAACCTCAGTAATGCATTAAATGTGTTAGCACGAACAACAAAGGCCATTTTGTTCATGATGCGTTAAAACCTCCGTAGGCAATAGTAATTTTATTTTGTTTGTTTGTTCATGTTATATATATATATATATATATATATATATATATATATATATATATATATATATATATATATATATATATATATATATATATATATATATATATATATATATATATATATATATATATATATATATATATATATATATATATATGTTGTTTAAAAGTTTTATTGTATATAAAGTATTATTGTTTAATAGTAATAGTGGTCCGTATGCAGACTATATAGACATTGTAAAACAGTACATGTGTGTGTACTTTGTATGCTAGGAGATAAAAAATTAACATTCAACATTGAATTTTACTTAAATTATTTGGTTCTGAGAGTGTAATGTGTGTTTTTTGTATGTATTTAATATGTTTAATCTTAAAAACACACTTTACAACAAAATTACAAACACAGCCACTACTATTTGACACTTTTTTCATTTAAAAAAAAATAATATAAAGCATGATACACTATGATTGTGGTAATAAATTCATAATTTCTTACTTTGAATTCACACACATAGCAATAGAAAACCAATTCTGAGTATGTGTAAGATTGAAAATGTGGATTAATTATGTGTGTTTGTACGCACGTTTAATCCTAAATTTAAAAACAAGTAAGTACGTTAACGTGTGTGCGTACATAAAATCTTAACCATTGTTACAAAATGAAGGAGTTTTCATACTGAAGTTTGAATATATCGCACGCAAAAACAACAGTTACGTCTTCAGTGTAAATACATACGTACAAATGCACACTTATATAAGTCTGGATCTACCCCCAAAGAGTGTATGTACTGTCTCCTATATAGAATGACAAATGGTACTTTACTGTGACAAATGAACATAATTTCATAAAGCAAACCAAAAAATCTAACGGATAATGCACATACGCTAACAACACTTCTAGCACAGAGCAGAATACATATTACCCACACTTCAGTGATGGAAGTGTTTCTGTTGGCAGGGCGGGACAGAGTGGTTAATGCAGTGCCAGTATGTAAGGTATAAGGTCAAAAAATGTCAAAAAGGCCTTAGCAAAGACATTAGACATAATTATTAAGGCAACATTAATTTCAGGCTGCAGGGAATAGAGGGTTAGGGTCAGGCTGCAGGGGAAATAGGGTTAGCGTCAGGCTGCGGGAGATGATGGTTTAGGGTCAAGCTGCAAGTAAGGGAGGGTTAGGGTCAGGCTGCCAGGAAGGGAGGGTTAGAGTTAGGGTAGTGAGAGGGGAGGGTTAGGGTTAGAATTAGGGAAAGGAGTGGGGGACTATTTTTCATCACTTTTTGGACCAAGGAGCTTTCAGTGCTCTGTGGATCGATTGCTATGCCTCATCAAGTTCGCAACTCTCTGGGGAGGAAAAGGCCAATTTGAAAATTGGCCGTTCGGACCAGAGCCCCACACCCGTGCAAGAGTCATGGGTATAACCAGGACATTTAGCAACTGCACATAGTTAAAGAATGTAGACATTGCATATAACCATGGCATTTATATATTGAAATTGCCTTCTACTGTACAAAATTTGTGTATTGCTCCCACAAGCAACAATGGGCATATATGTGTTATCTACCACCCCTATGACATGCGGAAAGCTAGCAAACATGTAAAATACATGCTTTCTACGCACAAGGGATTTCTCATCCATTGGCATATGTACAAATAGGTTAAGACACTTCAGAAATGCTTCTGTCACCACCTTCAGCACACGGCAAAAGGACGCCTGTGACATTCCTGAGGGAGCCTCCATATACGTTTGAAAAGTTCCAGATGAACAGAAGTGTAACACTGCTAACAACTTTGTCAAAGGTGGTATTGCAGTGCGGATGCTAAGATGTGATTCAAGGTCACTTTACACAATATGCAAAGTTTCCAAGATGATATGAGGTGGTAGATGAAATCGCCTGTGCACCTCAGCATCACACATCCCAAAGAGATTCATATGGTTCCTTTGACTGGTTGTCTGTATACCCCTCTCATGCTTGAAGATTTGAGCCTCTTGTTGTAGCTCAGTTTCTGCCATAACAACAATGGGGTAGATCCTGAACTACGTGTGTGCGTACGTATTTTAGCGGTGCGTATTTTCGTACACGTAAGGTCAATACACTCCCCACGGCACACCCCTTGCACGGACGTATTTTCTCACATTACGCGACCCAAACCCTACCTTAACTTTTCCTAACGTAACAGAATACGTCCGCTAACGGGCGTACAGACTACGCGAACGTATGCAGCTTAGCACGCCCATACTGTACACTTTAAATACCACCCCCCGCCTACTTTACCTAAAACGCACGTATTGGTCACTAACGTAAATTTGGCACGCCCACACGTAAGTATTTACGTTAGTAATACGTGAATTACCCATACGTTTGAAAATACGCTACGTGAATGTGCGTATTTTCTGCGGTGCGCATGCGCAGTGCGTACAAATCTGAGAATTTACGTCTCCGCCACACGTAAATTTGCGGAAATGCGTAGTTCAGGATCTGCCCCAATGCCTGTATGAAAATGATGATGAAAAAATGTATTTTAAAATTAAATATACACACAAACGGGGGACATGACTGCAGGAGCTCCTCTATATCAACCGGCATATTCCTCCGATATTAGCCCCGCAGTCACCGCTGGCGCTCTCCCAACATGTCCGGCAGAGAGGAGAATGTTTGGCTACCTCCTAACTGTCCCAGCTGAGCCCCGTCAATGAGGAGAGAGAGCGTGCCGGGGAGCCTGTGTAAACAAGGTGCCGTTGGCTGGGGGAAAACAGGCAATTGATTTCCCAGGGAGATTTCTCCTCCTGCTGAGCCCACTGTTACCAGCATTGATTGGGGGACATATAAACCACCTCACCAACAGCCTGCTGTATTAGGGAGCTGGGGAGCACATCTTGGGAAGAGCTGCCATCTTAAGTATTACCACGTGAAAAGCCATTACCCCTCTCAGAGCCGTAACTAGAAATTTTAATGCCAGGGGCAAAAAGAAAAAATGGTGCCCCCGACCCTGACTTCCAAGCCAATTTGACCATAAATATTAACTTACTTCCTCCCTCTTAAGTTTTGTGCCCTGGGTGATCACCCCTATCGCACATCCCTAGTTACAGTCCTGACCCCTCTGTGCCCAGCACACAGAAACACCTGCTAACTTAACCTAAAGTTCAATTGCTGTCCCTGATCTGGGTTTATCAAGTGAGTGACCAATTTTTTCTTGCATTTTACTCTTTCACACTGCACAATTATCATGGGAAATTAACCCAGATTGCGATTTGCCACAGTTCTTTAAAGAAACAGTACCCAGAAAAGTGTTCTGCATGTGTTACGACACTCCGGGTTTACCTGGTATAGTACCGGAGTGGTCGTAGGAGAGAGAAGGAACTGGAGTACCGCCCCGGAATTACCTGGGTGAGAACCGAGGCAGCCACAGAAAAATAGGAGAAGTGACTGAGCCGACTACCGGGGCACGGAGACTTTACTATCGGGTGGTTTTCACCAGAGCCTTTGATGGTGGAGATGGATTTGGCAGCGCCCCAATAGCCTGGAAGTGCCCCGTTGAACCAGACTCGAGGAAAAGAAAAGGAAACCCAGAGTGAATACCAGAATGAGGGGAAGGGAGCAGTAAGAGAAGTGGGGATAGAGCCAGTCCGGAAGAGACCGAACTGTGACGGACTACGATTAACAAGGTACCAGGCACGGCGGACGGAAGATGATTCACAGGACAAGACACGACGGACTAGGACTCTCACACTCGCAGACATACGGCGGAAACCCCCAAAGGGGGAACATAGACAAACACTCCAGGTAAGGTTAGGTATGGTTGGTAGGTGAACACAAGGAGAGAGAACCTAGGAAGTTAACACCGTAGGTAAACAATGCAAGGATTGAGCAAGGTAAGTGGTCAAGCAACGGTCAATTCACTAGGCAAGCAAAAGCAAGGCACTAGGCACACAAAAGAACAGCAGGTCACAGGTCTGACAGGCAGAGTCTATAACCGGTAGAGAATGACTGTAGACACAGAACAAAATAGAGGCAGCTAGACTATGATAGGCTGAGCTGCCTCAGTGCTGAATTGTTACTGGCCGGGAACTGAGAGGCACGGGAGTGCTTTGTTTACATTGGCAACGCGTGGAGCGCGCGCCCGCAGAGAGACACGGCGGCGCACGTGTTCAGAGGAGACATGCCGATTGCGGCATGTAGCTGGAATCCCGGGCAGCACAGAGAGGAAGGAGCCTGGCGGTAAGCGACAATGGACAGCAGGATCAAGGTAAGTGGTAACCGCACAAGGCACCCGGCGGCTCCTAACAGCATGGTAACTTTCTGTACTCACAGAGGCATTGGAACGGGGAGGGGACACGGTGCCCCCACCAAAAAATTGACGGCGCCATGGTGTGCAGTGGGGGAGCGCCTGTCAGTGTCCAGAGCAGGTGCTCCCCACTCCCCGCTACTGCAGCAGTAGTTACATAGAGCAGTGCTCTATGTAACAGCTGCAGCAGCTTATTAAGAAACTTCCTGCATGAGCACTGCCTGCTTAAAGAAAGAGTGCCACGGAGGAGGAAGGGAAGGTAAGGAAAAAGGGGAGAGGTTGGAGGGACATTATTGTGAATACTGGGGGTCGGCCTGAGGCACATAATGGTAAATACTGGGGGTCGGCTGGAGGCACATTATGGTGAATACTGAGGGGGCCTGGAAGCACATTATGGTAAATACTGAGGGGGGCTGGAAGCACATTATGGTAAATACTGAGGGGGGCTGGAGGCACATTATGGTGAATACTGAAAGGGGCTGGAGGCACATTATGGTGAATACCGAGGGAGGCTGGAGGCACATTATGGTCAATACTAGGGGTCGGCTGGAGGCACATTATGGTGAATACTGAGGGGGGCTGGAGGCACATTATGGTGAATACTGGGGGTTGGCTAGAGGCACATTATGGTGAAGACCAAGGGAAAGCAAAATAGGTAGCTACAAGGAGGGGGCGGAAACACCAGATAGGCAGAAACAAGGGATGGATACAAGAGGGGACAGAAACAATGGATGGATAAAGAGAGGGGCAGAAACAATTGATGGGCACAAGAGAAGGGCAGAAACAATGGATGGATAAACAGAGGGGCAGAAACAATGGATGGACACAAAAAGGGGGCAGAAACAATGGAAGGACATAAGGAGGTGGCAGAAATGCTACATGGGAACACAAGAAGGGGGAAGAAACAATGGATGGACACAAGAAGGGGGCAGATACAATAGATGGATATAAGGAGGGGGCAGAAAGGCTACATGGGCACACAAGAAGGGGGCAGAAACAATGGATGGACATGGAGTGGGCAAACAAGAAAGGGGCAAAATTAATGGATGGAAACAAACAGGGCTGAAAAACTATATGGACATACAAAGAGCAAAACAAACCTTTAATTAAGATGGAAAAACCTGCAAAAAAACCCCAAGTCTCTCTGTTGAGTTTTGGGCACTAAGATGTACTCTGTATTGGAATGTGGTCACTATAAATCTCTTTTTATTGTATTGAGAAGTCAGTAGCCATAGTATTAGATGGGGCAAAAACACACTGGTAGATTAATTTGCTGCTGACTAAATAAACCCTAATGTATATATGTGTTAGGGACCTTAGTATGTAGCTCCTATAGGGGCAGGGACTGATGTGAATGTAAAAGTGCTGCCGACAATTTGTGGCGCTATATAACTAAGCGTTAATAATAAAAATTATACCTTGTTTACATTATTGTGGAAAAGTTGGGAAGTTAAGGATTTTCTGATAGGGGGCACCAGCCAAATCTTGCTAATGAGTTAGCCACGACCCTTTGGCAGTGTGCTGCCACTTTGCGGCACCACAAATACAATTACTATTCAACAAAGAGGGGGAGTGCGCCAAGCTGAGAGGGGGCGCCAGTGGGAGGGCTAAACTCTTACCCCCCCCCAAAAAAAAAGTTGTGATGCCCCTGTGTACTCACTGCATATATTCTTAGCATTACAGTCTAGTGTATCCTGGACTTTCAGCAACAAATCCCAATCAATACTTCCTCAGGTGCAATTACTTACACAGAGACTGTGCATGGGGATGCTTTTCTCCTGAACTACTTGTTGATCACACTCTGGAGACGGCTCTTTACAGTGTCCCAAGTACCAGCTTCCAGTATGAAGCATCTGTTTTGCTGTACTACTTGCTAGACATACCTGTTTTACATTCTGTATATGAAACTAATATTTTATGACCGCACTCCCACCACCTGCAGCTGGTCTTCTCCTACGGGGAAAACACTTCCTTCCCTAAAAAAAAAATCCCTGTAATTTCAGAAATAAGTATACTCAAATGGAGAAAAGACGGTAGCGCTGATGTTTGCCCTATCTATCAATCACTGACACTAAATACAGTGCTTCGGCACACTGACTGGATTAGACAAGAGCCTGCTGTGCAACCTACTCAATCCCACAAATATTCGCTCACCCCTCCACCTACTTCTAATACATGCAGTACCTCGTGTGCAAAATAAATATGACCTAGAAAATGACACCAATTAAGGTAAGTACATCGCTCACACGGAGGTGAGTCCAATATTATCTGAAAGTTCCCAAGTAAAGAATGAAATTCTGTTCCAGATTAATACAGTCTCTATAAATTCACTTCCTCAATCGAATAAAAGGATGATACAGTACCAAATTGTTGCTCCTACATGGATACAGAACCGAGCAGTCAGCAGTTCTTACAAATTCAACATGCTTCTTTCTTTCAGATTTAGTAGTTTTTCTTTCCTTGGGGATACTAGAAAAAAGAAGCTATCATAGCGCAATCTATTATCACTGTGGGTTTCCTCTCCCAATCAGTTATGCTCACCGTAGACTTCTCTTGCTATTGTTCTCATCAAAGGGTCTTCATCATCCATGTACTGCTGATGTCCCCGGAAAATCTCCTATATCTAGGCAAAAAAGACACTCATCGCATAGTTGTTATTCCAACAGTAGGGCAAGAATGCCCAATATGCTTACCACACGGGTGTCTTGTATACAAGGCTTATCACAGGGTCTTTATCTCTCAATGGGCCTGATCCAGAGCTACGAAAATTCGCACGACGGGCGAATGCGTATGTTCGACCGTGCGAAAAACCATACACGCCCCTAACACTCCCATAGTAAAGTACCTGCATACGACGCCTATACCCTACACTGGGTACGACCGTCGGCCGTACGAAAATTCGCACAAAATACGCTGAGCGTACGGGCTTAGCACGCCCATACTGTACAATTTAAATGGCTATCCCCGCCTCCCTGTAGTAAAACGGGCGCCCAGCCGACCATCGTAAAGAACGCACGCCCCGCGAGCGAAAAATACGCTCACAATACGCCCGCTATTCGCTCATGACGCCCGGGCGACCGGAAGCTGTCATACTGGGCAGGCGCGTTGCGAATTTTTCCCCAAATTTTCGCATACGCTCGTCGTACGCTCGCTTGCGGTCGTTGCTCTGGATCAGGCCCAATGATCCTACTATTCCAGCTCCCTGGATCTCTGATATAATTAGTAATCGTCCGTTGTAATGTGGATACACGTTCCGAAAAGATAGAAGCTTTGCACTTGAATCAAAGGATCCAAGAGAATTAAAAGAATTAAAAGAACTAAACAAGAAAAAAGTGGATCCACCTAAGAAGTCAAAAGACACTGACAGGACCATAGGGGAAAGGGATGGTGGGTAGAGCAAGGATGGGGAGAGCAAGAATAGAGAAGGCAAAATAGAGAAGAATGTCAAGTTTAGGGACAATTTGAGATATGATCGTAGGAACGATGCGCATGATCCCCAACATCATGCAAGAAATCATAATAACTCACGTATGCATCAATATAGGGAAGAGGAAGCTAGGGGAGATGACAGAGTAGAAAGGTGTATGATGGGGGGGATAGACGGTATCATAATTATGATCATTGGAGAGAGAAAGAAGGATACCCAAGATACGATACAGGATACAGTTCTGGTTACCATTACCCTCCAGTACGTAGAGATTACGAATTTGACCGAAGACATGAGGGACAGTATAGGTGGGATGATAGGGTCCACTACCCACCTGGTAGAGATAGAGGAAGGGAGGATAGATGGGAAGGACGTAGAGATTATCAGACACAGTATTTTTTAGGGTAAAGCCCCCTGGAGGGGTTAATAGGAGGAAGAAGAGGAGGGGAAGGAGGGGGGGTAACAGTGTTGTTAAAAAGACAAAAAATAACAGATTTAGTAGGGATGGGAGAGCTAAAGTGAAGATATTTAATTTGAGTACTCATGAATTAGGAAAGGAAGAACAAGACATCCTCAGTAGGGGGTTTGAAATTTGCTCCCTCACAAAGAATGAAGGAATTTGATTGTTTTGTTGATCTCCAGAAGTTCATGAGGAGATTAACTTTAAAAAAGTCCCGAATGCTACTCTTGCCTCCATTTAACGTTCCTTGGTTAGGTTTATATGGAACCCACGCCCCCCCCCCCCAAACTCGTTTAGCGCTGCTTAAGAAACCTACTGCCCAGGGAGGTAGGGGTTTTCCGGACCTTAAACTCTATTACCAGGCTTCCCAACTAAGCCACATAGTAGCGTCATATGCGCCCCCGGGTAGATTAGCTTGGGTAGATATTGAGTCCACTTACCTGGGATTGACATTGCTATCGTCCATTTGGGGGGCCCCGCGCGCTGGTCGTTCTCCCACTATGCTCTCTCTACCCATGACTGCCCACTCAGCCTCCATTTGGGACTCATGTAGACCCCATGTAGCTTTCCCTCCCTTGATTTCCCCCCTATTGCCCCTTTGGGATAATCCGGCCTTCCCTCCAGGACAGTCAAAGGCCTTCTCTTGCCCGTGGAGGTGCCTTGGAATTCAATATACTTAAGATCTCAAAGAAGGAGATGAGTGGTTCACCACTTCCTCCCTCCTCAAGAAATTCCCTGACTTTATCCCAAATCCTTTCCACTTCTTTCAACTCCGGCACTATTTGCTCTCTCTCCCGGCGGATGCCCGCCTCTCTTCCCCCTCTGCATTTGAAACTCTCTGCCTGACGGCCCCTCTCCGCCGGGGGATGATTTCTGCCCTTTATGCCATTCTGTTGGAGACCCATGTGGGGCCCCAGGATAAACATGAGAGAGACTGGGAAAGAGATTTGGGCCCTTGCCTCGATGAGGATGAACCCTGGGATGATGTCCGCCTAAATGTGGCTAAATCCTCCATATGTACTAAGATTAAAGAGAACGCATACAAAATTTACTATAGGTGGTACCTCACCCCCGAATGTCTCTCAAAGATTTTTCCCTCCTCTTCCCCCGATGCTGGCGCCGCTGTGGAGAGGTTGGATCGTTCATTCACGTGTGGTGGACCTGCCCTACTTTAACTCCATTTTGGGATATGGTACATTCCCTCTTAATGACCCTCCTTCCCTGCTCGCCTCCTAAAAATCCTTGGATCTTCCTATTATGTTACCCCATCCCTGACATGGACGCCTCCTCCCGTAAACTGGCCTCCCATGTTTTGGCTGCAGCCAAATGCCTCATTGCTAAAGCCTGGAAGCAGCCAACTCTCCCCCCCCCTTCCTTACACGCTCTGACCTCGTATATCTGGTTTGCCGCAGGCATGGAGAGAATGACGGCCTACTTGAAGGGCACAGAGGAAGCCTATTATAGGGTGTGGTTCCCTTGGTTCAATTTACAAGGTCCTACCCAACTCCCTTCGGGGATAAACTTA
>WWET01003859.1:0-12173 GCA_011038615.1 Limnodynastes dumerilii | reverse complement strand
GCCTAACACTAAGTTCCCAGCTGCTGAGCTTCTGAAAGTGAATGGGTGAGTATGCGAATTGCATACTCACCCATTAAAAAAATAAAAAATTCCAACACTGCTGCTCTAAAATTCGAAACATCTAAAATCCTCTAAAAACAGGTAATCTATAAATTAATGACTTATATAAGAATAAATATAAATCCTGAATCCAAATATTCTAAAGCTACCTAAAGGGAAATAAAAACTTTGCAAATCCTATTATACATGATTCACCCTTTAGTGGTAAAGATTACCCTTTCCGCTAAGGAATTATATAAATATACACCTAAAACATTTACAAATGGTGATCATAAATGGGATGAATAAAGTTTAGATACCACTTCTAAGAATTATCTGGTAAATAGTTAACCCCTGGCTAAAAGGATACCTTGCCGCTACGGAAAAGTGTAAACTAATAAACCTGAGGTGTCCCCAAAATATAAAATTTTTTAAAAACTTTAATTTCACCATATTAATAAAAATATTTCATATAGGTTCCAGTCTTTCATGTTATAACAAATAAAGTATAATAATATGTATATTATAATAGCTGACTTCCACTTCCTATAAATATTTAAGATCCTTCATATAGCATCACCAGTTAAAATGTATTCAAAAAGAGGTTTTCATATTACATATTCATTTTCATCTATGCCTTACATATCTATGGGCTATATAATATTAAAAGCACTCCTTACTGGTGAATTTATTAGGTTTGGGGCCTTTTTATATATGAATCTTGGTTTGTCTCGGATCCAATTTATAAGGTCCTGATCCTCTTTCAATATTGGTCAATATTTTCTTATAATTATTTCTATTTCCTTGGTTGGTATCATCTGATGTTCCCACCATGCCATAAATAAATTAGCATAACTTGGAGCAAACCTGGTGCCCATGGTGATCCCTTTGATTTGTTGATAAAAATCCCCATTGAATTTAAACTAATTGTTATTGAGAATAAAATGAATACCTTCTTCTAGTATAAAATCTTGTAAATCTAATGATCCGACTCATTTAAAAACCACCTTATAGCTTCCAATCCTTTTTCCAATCCAATGCTCTTCCCCCCCCCCCTTTTTTTGCTGTTTTGGCGCCAGAATCGGGGACACGAAGAAAAACATCGGTGACCGCAGAAGCAACCTGTACTGCACCCCACAGAGCAGACTTCGGGGAGCATCGGCAAACGTGAGTGTCCTAATAGATATATGAATCTTCATATATGCTGCCATAGAAGCTTGCAGTGACTGTTTTCTCTTGCCAAGTATCACATTACACAGCAAATCCAAGTGATACCGCAAGAATCACCCGTCCTATTCTTTCCAGCAAGACACTCTGCCACTCGTGTCTGCACCTATACTGACCTAAGCAACAAGGATCAGAAGTTTATTACTCCACGGCACATCAAATTAACCCTTTGTGTACTCCACAAGGTATCACATCAGACGATCTGCCTATGTGACACTGCATATCACACTCTGAAACTCTCCGTTACATTGTATCTACTCTGTAGCAACTCTGACTGTGTGCATCTAGCAGGAATAAGATATCACCTTTCAGCAGATCTTCTCAGAGCATAACAGTGGTACACTCACATACAAAGTGAACTATTTTAGATTTATTTGTGAAATTAATAAACAAGAAATGTTGTTTATCCCATTGCCCATGTGTAAATTTTACTCTGCACACAAAGCGTTATATAAAGCCAAAGAATACCTTTGTGATACCACAAATATCGTTTTGAATACAACACATCCCCTGAGAAGTTGAAATAATAGCAAATGTTATCCAAAAACACAGGACAAAACAGAATGATACATATAGACAGATGTCAGCCTGGAAAAATTTCTAAATAGACAGAAGACTGGCATTGATGTGGGGACACAACCTATCTAAACAGTAAAGATGTAAAAGAGTCCTTATGCAGGAAAATAGCGTCCTCACGGGGCGCACTTCTGCCCTATAGGGCTTACCTGTCCCTCCCTAATATACAAAAATTAAGCCAAAACTAAGTCAAAAACAGTATCTAAACACAAGCCTCCTTGGGCCTGAAGAGTCTAGGATTACTGACTAGTTTTTTTTAACAGTGATTGCACAATGTATCAACCTGGCACAGGCAATTGGTCAAAATATATGAATATGCTAAAAAGTTTAATTGTAAAACAGACCAAAAGTGCTTGGAACATGTCAATGAGCAAGAAATATTTAAGTAATAACATTACCCAGAGAGGTTTGAGATGATGGTGTGAATACAGTGTACCCCAAAAGTACCCCCGTGAATCAATTACCCGCTAAAACTTACGAAAACCATGTTTTCTCGACAGAGTCAGGGCAAGGTACAGCAAGACAATACTCAACGCAGCGCAGCCAACCAGAAGGCAAGACGTTCTATCCAGTCGTCCTCTCAGGAAAAGGTGAGATTGAATGTCCAAGAGCAAAGTCCTTTTATGTCCATAGATGAAAGGGATCGCCGACCTTCCGCTTGATTGGAGAGATCTCAATCCTCTGGTGGTTCCTAGGTCAACATTGGTCCTGGGGTCTTCCTTTGTTCTCTTCCTGGAGGGTCATCTGCATATCCTTCATACAAACATTTTCTATATTCTAACCTTGCTTTGCGCATAACTACTGCCGCTAACATGCGGTCTTATCAGCGTCTAGCTAACATTATGGGTTATGATTTAAGCTACCCTATGAATATAAACATGACATATAAAGTTCATTCATTCGCTGTCCGGTGGTTTTCCTCTGTTTACTCCATCTGAAGATAAAACACTGTTTTAATAAATAGGAACGCTTTCATACATTTAATATTGACAAACCCTGTGTGTTTATATGTTTATTATTGCATGTCTTATAATGTTTAATTCTGAATGTAACAAATCCCGCAAAATTCACGCACACGTGCGTTCGCGTTACCGATTTCCCGCACTTTTGCGGTCCTTTGTTCACTTGCTATACAGCGATTAATTAGTGAATATTTACGTTGCGTGTTTTTATATTTTCTGTTTCGACAGTTCCACCCTTCAATAGACCTCTCAATCTATCGCCCCTAAACTCCTTCTAATGTAGGATTATACAATAAAACATTGTTGGTTACTCCTATGCTCTCTGTCACATTCATAACCATATCCGTTTTCTTCCCCTTGCATCTTATTATACCTTGAACACATTTCATGCTTAGTACAATAATCATCATAACACCCATCAACAATACTAACTATTTGATCAACCCAGTAGCTAGTGCTTTAGCCCAACTTCTTAATCCTGAGACCCAATTTACAGGGTTCAACTATGACACCCACTCTGCTATTTTTTCTCCCACACTGGACAGGGATATATTATGAAACCTACGGAACTCCCATTTTAACTGAAGGACTTCATCCATTTTCCGGTCTATTACTTCATGTGGGTCTCCAGTATTATTAGTTATATACGTACAGCACTTAACTCCAAACTGGGTGGCCAGAGTAACACAATAACCTCCTGTGACAGCCGTCAGATAATTGAAAACCATCCTATGCTGTGCCAGCTCTTTTTTATAGGCCTGTAACTCCAAACCGGTATATCTAGAGGTATCATCATATAAGTCTGTGATTTTATCAATAAGATTGGCTAAGGCATGAATATATTTGTAATTTAGGGTACCTCTAGCAGTCTTGGTGAAATCCAAGGCTACAAGAAATTAAAACCCCATGAACTCATTTATTAAATCAGTGGCCATAGGATGTGGCGCACTTCTCTTGTACCTGTGTTCATAAGGAACATGCACATATGGAGGGGGACTAGATCTATGCACGTTAAGCATAGTCTCGTGTGTTATGGTCAGTACTTCAGGTAATATTCTACCCAAAAAACATAACCCTCTTGAATTAGGGGCCAGCCACTTGTAGGCTCTTCTTCCACAAATATAGTATATGTCACCTAGGAGAATAAAGGGGACATTGTGATGTAGTAAAACCTGACATAACTCTCCCACAAAACTCCCTTTACCCAAAGTCTTCATTTGGGTTTTACAGTTATTCTCATTTACTATATCTCTGCAATACTCGGGATGTACATTACCTACAGCTATTTTAGTTGAATTAATCCACCATCCCAATGTTTGAAAGCCCTTTCGGCTTTTGACCTCCTGTACCCTTCTAGTTAGTATGGGTTCGCTATCCGCTCTTTCAGAGTATACCATGGTGTGACTATGCCATACGGCTTCCCAATAGCCTAATCTCATATGGCTTGTAAAATTAATACACATTAAAGATTTGTCTGTGGAATAGTGTCTGAGTCTAAGACTAGGAGATTCGGAAGCATTACATTTTCCAAATAGTGGCCTCCCACCCCATAAATGTAGTAACTCAGAGTTGTTTAAAGGGACCGGAATCAGACCTAAGTTGTCTTGTCTCTGAGGTATGTGTAAACATACCCAACATTCACTCTGGTTTAAAACCTTCCCTACTGACGCAGGATAGTGATATTTAGTTTGACACAATTGTACACAATTCTCTTCCATCACTGGGGCACAAGTCTTACAAATACAATATTCCTCAGATGACAATCCTGCACAGTGATCTTTCTCCTCAGAGTTGGAGTGTTTCTCATACTCGGAACCTATAATGTTAGGCATAGCCCATGAGTCCATACTACCGTCCGATTGATACCCATCCTGTGCTTCAATACCAGACCCGATCTCCGCCACCCTTTTACCATCTCCGGAACTAAGTACACTAAAAAGAAATGGAAGAATTAAGAAAAACAATATGGTCATCATCCTTGGTAGGATATTAGTGATTCCTCCGCTGAGATTGGCCAGTCTTGACTCCGTCTTCCCGGTACAGGCACTTGAGATCAGGGGCAATCGTCACGACTTCCTCCTTGTCTCGAACCTCCTCAGGATTGACAGCTCGCTTACAGTGTGATGAGTGGACCCAAGTGCTTCTTTCAGCAACCTTTATGGAGGTAGTGCTAGTGAGTAGTACTTGATATGGTCCTTCCCACCTGTCAATCAGACAACCAGAACGTAAGAAATTCCTAATCATCACAAACTCACCAGGTTCAATATCATGACAATTACTCTGTGGCATGTCCGGCGCTATCATCTTAATACATTTCTGCTGTTTCTTAAGCTGCTTGCTCATCTGTATGAGATAGCGGACAGTCACATCGTTATTACATTTCAATTCTTCCTGTGGGTCTACCATCAAATGGGGCTGACGTCCAAACAATATTTCATAAGGGGACAAATTTAGAGGAGATCTAGGAGTAGTCCTGATGCTATGCAGGACAAGGGGTAGTGCCTCAGGCCATGCTAAACCCGTTTCAGTAGTGACTTTACTAAGTTTGTTTTTAATGGTGCCATTAAACCTTTCTACCTTCCCACTGGCTTGTGGGTGATATGGGGTATGTAACTTACTAGTGATTCCCATAAGCTTACACATGGTCTTAAATACCTCTCCAGTAAAGTGGGTACCTTGGTCACTTTCAATCATTCTTGGTATACCAAACCTGCAAACAAATTCTTGTACCAGCTTCTTTGCAGTGAATGCCGCAGTGTTGGATGCAGCCGGGTAAGCTTCTACCCAGTGAGAGAACATATCAACACATACCAAAAAACCTCATCCACCCTTTGTGCATCATGAGGCACATACGGCAAATACGAAGCTGGGTTTAGCGTATTACACCTTTTAATTGTGATATTAGCAGGTGCCATAAGCGCCAATTCCCATCTTGTAAACCGTGCAGAGGAGACATGTCTGGTTTGAGCAGAATTCAGTAAAGCAGATACAGCATGTGGAACATGAACAGTTAAATCATGACATAGTACTACATCTTCACTTTTACTTACCAGAAGAGCGGCAGCCGCCACTGCTCTGAGACAGGTTGGGAGTGACTTAGCTACAGTGTCTAGCTGGGCACTGTAGTACGCCACTGGTCTGTTAGCATCTCCATGCTTCTGTGTCAGCACTCCTGCCGCACAACCAACAACTTCTGTGCAAAATAGGTCAAAAGGTTTAGTATAGTCAGGTATTCCAAGGGCTGGAGCTGATATTAAACCTTCCTTTAGGTTTCTAAAGGCTTGCTCTGACTCTTCTGTGTGTATTACACGGTCAGGCTTAGAAGCAGAAATTGGCTCCTGTAATGCTAGTGCTAATATGGTAAACCCAGGAATCCAATTCCTGCAGTATCCACACGCCCCTATAAATGCACAAACTTGCTGTTGGTTCTGTGGGAGGGTCATTTCCTGTATGGCCTTAATTCTGTCCTCAGTCAGGTGTCTTAACCCTTTGGTCAGGCAGTGTCCCAAGTATTTGACTCTGGCTTGACATGGCTGCAACTTTTCCTTTGATACTTTGTGTCCTATTTTTGTGAGATGAAACAATTCTTTAGTATCATGCAATGATGCCTCAAAGGATTTTGAACATAACAACAAATCATCCACATATTGTATCAAAACTGACCCACTGCTGGGTTGAAAAGATTGCAAGCAATCATGCAAAGCCTAGGAAAAGATACTTGGACTATCAATGAAACCTTGGGGTAACCTTGTCCATGTATATTGTAACCCTTTGAAAGAAAAAGCAAACAGGTATTCACAATCAGGGTGTAAGGGATGGGAGAAAAATGCAGAACATAGGTCGATTACAGTGAAATAAGTAGAGGTTGCAGGGATTTGCATTAAAATTACAGCTGGGTTGGGTACTACTGGGAACTGACTCTCTACCACCTTATTAACCCCTCTCAGGTCTTGTATGAGCCTATAGCCCCTCCCCCCGGGCTTCTTGACAGGAAAGATCGGAGAATTAACTATACTGGAGGTACGAATCAGAATCCCTTGCTGTAACAGCGTTTCCATGACAGGAAGAACACCTATTTCTACCTCAGGTTTCCATGACAGGAAGAACACCTATTTCTACCTCAGGTTTCAGGGGATACTGAGGTATTTTTGGCGATTGCCTACCACTTTTTAGCGTTACCATCACTGGTGATACGTTAACCATCAACCCAGTGTCCTGCCCATTCTTGGTCCACAGATGACTAGGAAGTAGTGACAACATTTCCTCTACCTGAGTTGGAAACTGCATCTTACCAGGGGAAAGAACCATTAACCTAGGAGAAGCTTCTAACATGTCCTGAGCTTCCTATGCATGTGACTCTGGAATATCCAAAAACACACCATCAGGGGTACAATAAATTACACAATCTTACACAGCAGGTCCCGTCCGAATAGATTGGTAGGGGCTGATGCTGCAAGAAGAAAAGAATGTTTAGTGTGCAATGGACCAATGGTGACTTCTGCAGGTGCAGTAAAGGGATACTGTTGCACCTCCCCTGAGACTCCTACTGCGCATATGGTCTTCCTGGTTAAGGGTAAAGTAAGAGGAGAAGTTAGTACAGATCTGGCTGCCCCTGTGTCCACAAGAAAAGAATTTTCTTCTACATTAGGCTCTTCATTCGGGCCGCTATTCAATCCTATCTGCATGAGATCACAGGTATGACCTGACCCTCATTGGTGATGGGGACTAGTTCCCTGGTCCCTTCTAGCCTGGGCTATAGCAACGTCCGTTCTTCTGTCACCATATCTGTTGTCTGTTGTCAAACCTGTCATTGAACCTGTTGTCAAACCTGTCATTGAACCTGTTGTCAAACCTGTCACCCCCTTCTCTGGGCCTATAATGCCCCTGCTGTGGTGGTCTCCAATCCTTGTTGTCACACCCCATCTGACCTCTATCCCCACTGCAGTCCATGTCTTTATGGCCAGGTTGCCCACACTTATAACATTTGAACATTTGCTGCCTGTTTCTCTTATCTCTGTTCTCATTATATGTCATGTGTGTAGATGTGTTTGTCTGTGGTATCAGGGCATTAACTGCTCAGTCCGTTTCTCCTTCTTCTTAGCCACATTTCTCTCATGTAAAACTGCAAATTACCTGATCTTGACTACATCTAAGTCCACTCTGGTTCAGATATCTGGATTCTATTTCTTACCGTATCCAGAAATCCAGTCATCAGAACTGAGACTGCAAGTTCTCTATAATTAGGATTAATTTTTATATCTGCAATTCCTGTATATTTTACCATCTCAACCAAAGCTCTTTGAATAAAATCATCTACGCTCTCACTATCCTTTTGTCTTATAGTGAAGAGCTTTGGCCATTCTACATATACTGGGAATTTTAGGCCTATTTGTTTGCAAATGTTGTTAATATTTGTTTCATTGTCAGCTTCCGTTAAAGGCCTGTCTTCTTCAATTAAACAGGCTTTTAAAAAATCAGCAAAATCAGTGCTAGAAGGCATGCATGCTTTAAGCATCACACGCCAATCCTTGTTAGTGGGTTCATGTGCATTCCCCACATCTCTGATGTACTTCTGACACTTAGCTAAATCTTTGAAGGGATTTGGAAATTCAGAAATCATATGACGTAATTCTGTCCTAGACCATGGGATGTGCATTGTGACTGTTTGCACAGGCACAACCCCGTCAGCATCAGCATGTCCAGCAGGCACACTAAGTGTGCGTACTGGAAAACATCCCCTCACATCCTAAACAGTTCCTATGCCTACCATCAGTGTCTACACATCTAGGGTTAATGGGCCTGATCCAGACCTACGCCTGCGAGCGTAGCGTATGATCGCCCGGGCGTATAAACTTTCACGCCCATGACACTCCCATTGATTGTACCGACTTACGGCGTCTGAACCCTACCCTAACTTTTTCAAGCGTCCGTGCGTATTTTCGTACCGATACGCTGGTCGTACGGGGCTTAGCACGCCCATACTGTACAATTTAAATGGCTATCCCCGCCTCTGTGTAGTAACTCGAGCGTCCGGACTATCGTCGTACAAAACGCACGCCCCTTGGGCGAAAAATACGCTCAAAATACGCTCACTGTATGCTCATGTCCTTCGGACGACCGGAAGTTGTCATACTGCACATGCGCAGTGCGTTTTTTAGCCCGGTTTTACGCTCCCGAACTGCGTACGATCGCTTGCGGGCGTAGGTCTGGATCAGGCCCAATGTGAGTAATTGACCTAGTGATGTGTGGAGCTGTGAGATCTACAAATATGTTTGTAGATTGTGAATCTTCACTAAATGCTTGGGTAGATGGCGCTATTGCGGTGCATATTATTTGCGAATTCTCGCGTGAATTTGCGTACATGTTGATGGACTCTGATGCTATGGCATCAGACCCTGAGGCAGATGCGGCCGGTGCTTGGCGTGAAGCAGTAGTGGCATCGACAGCAGGTGTTGCTGAGACCTGTAGTGCCACAGCAGCAGCACCACTTGTCTCAGCACTGAGCATAACATGTGTTGCTGGGATCTTTAGTGCCACAGCGGCAGTATCACCTATCTCAGCACTGGGCCTGTTTCGGTTTGCATGTGTGTGTAATGCAGATATTAAAGTACTATCATCCTCTTTATCACTATCCCCAATATCTATCTTAGTTATTTCATTTTCTAAAACAGGATACAGTCTAGCAACAGTATTATTGGCAATAACATTATGGGAAGAAAGGTTATTAGTACTAGGACAAACAGTATAAGAACATGGATCATCCTTACCTCCTCCCATGTAGAGAGGAGGGGGAGGCGAGTGCATAGGTATCGCATGCGCCGATTTGCCGCTAACTTGCGATGCATTTTTACTTGCAATAGTTTGCACCGGAGATGCGCTCGCGGAGCTTTGACGCCAATATTTACCCTCCAGTTTCCACAAAGCATAACTTTTCATGAATTTCTCCTGCTTTTTGTGAGATTTAACTTCCAATGTTTGGAAACTTATTTTCACAAGACTTGGTCATCTTGACCCAATGACTACAATGCTTAGTCGCAACAATACGATGTCTTTTATCCATAATATACAAAGCCGATCCCTCTGGCACTTCCGGTCCATTTGCCCTCTCAGTAACGACCCTTCTGCTCGCTCCATCTCGAGTTAATCCACTACCCATTTTCAAACTGTTTAACTGAACGGGTATATAGTACAACACAATACGCACTTTTAAGAAATATGCAAGGGTAACAATCACCAAAAAGTCAAATAACACAGCTTCAATCCGAATATCCGCTATCAGATCGCATCAAAATAGCGTTATCCCTCTCCACTGTGAAAATCAATTCAACACTACCGGATCTCTCAATAGCCCGTCGGCAGAGACTAAAAACCGAGATCACTACACCAGTTTCTTCACTTTCCTCGGTTAAAAGAACCTCAATCAAAAGACAACTAGCTGCTAATAATGGTCCAGGAAACTATAACTTCAACCACAGTTTTTCATCAACATTCCATAATCTTCAATAACTTAAAAAAAACTTCAATGAACTTCAATAAACTTCAATAACTCAATAACTTCAATAACTCTATAACTTCAATAGCTCTAGTAATTAGCTTTCAAAGCACTAAAGTTTTACAGCTTCTGGTTCAAATTGACTATAGAAAAGCAGGAGAAAACTATGGACTTTGTATAAACAATAGGGCAAAAACACGTGTTATTTTAGGCGCGAAAATTCGCTTGCGCACGAAAATTCCCTTTGAAATACCGCTAAAAACCTGCACCTTGCAATTAACCCTGACTATACCAGTAACTATACCAGCGTGCAATCACGTACTCATACACAACTTTTTGTCCCAAATTCAAATAGCAAGTTTCCCACTTACACAGTGCTTGATTAACTGACACTAGGCATAAAATATTAGCAAATATCAGCTAAATAAATATCACATTTACTTACCATATCCTTCCATCCTTTGTCAGTGAAGAAAGCGCTGTGAAATAAAGCAGGAAATTGCCTCCACTCAACGAGCCCCCAGTTGTGAATACAGTGTACCCCAAAAGTACCCCCGTGAATAAGTACGCAATTACCCGCTAAAATGCAAAATATAGCACCAAGACGAAGATTTGTTCAAATTTACCAAACCGTGTTTACTCGACAGAATCAGGGTAACAGCAAGGTACAGCAAGACAATACTCAACGCAGCGCAGCCAACCAGAAGGCAAGACGTTCTACCTAGTCGTCCTCTCAGGAAAAGGTGAGATCGAATGTCCAAGAGCAAAGTCCTTTTATGTCCATAGATGAAAGGGATCACCGACCTTCCGCTTGATTGGAGAGATCTCAATCCTCTTGTGGTTCCTAGGTCATCATTGGTCCTGGGGTCTTCCTTTGTTCTCTTCCTGGAGGGTCATCTGCATATCCTTCATACAAACATTTTCTATATTCTAACCTAGCTTTGCTGATAACTACTGCCGCTAACATGCGGTCTTATCAGCGTCTAGCTAACATTATGGGTTATGATTTAAGCTACCCTATGAATATAAACATGACATATAAAGTTCATTAATTCGCTGTCCGGTGGTTTTCCTCTGTTTACTCCATCTGTAGAGATACAACACTGTTTTTATAAATAGGAACGCTTTTATATATTTAATATTGACAAACCCTGTGTGTTTATATGTTTATTACTGCATGTCTTATAATGTTTAATTTAGAATGTAACAAAGCCCACGAAAGCGTGGACGAGCATCGAAATTCACGCGCACATGCGTTCGCGTTACCGATTTCCCGCACTTTTGCGGTCCTTTGTTCACTCGCTATACAGTGATTAATTAGCGAATATTTACGTCGCGTATTTTTATATTTCTGTTTCGACAATGCATTTTTCCAAATTTTGAATTAGATACTGCTGGCCTACATAAAAAATGGGAAGCTACCCTTACAAAAATGCTCTTTGAACCTCTTGAAGATATTGATAAAGCATGAAGAAATCATGATAACCAATATCAATCAAGATATTTCTAAAATTAGCGAATCTTTGAAACAATACGAGAACTTAGACGCTTTTAAATCAATGTATTTGAAAATTTAAAATGACATCCAGAACCTAGACCAAGAAATTATGAACATAAAAAAGTCCAAATTTATGAGAGACAAAGATGGTTTTCTGTACAACAGAGTATATACTTGGAAAAAGTGTGCTAGACACAATAGAATGAGAACCTGGGAGACTACTCCCCTGAACTCAGACTAAGAATCAACTGACGGAGAAGAATCTAACCCCAATACCAATACTAACTTTATTTCTAATCCCTCTCAAGCTTCTGGAGCCATTTTTTTTAGATCCACGACAAGGCTGCCCCTCCGAATACATGGGCACAAGATCAGGCGG
>WWET01003858.1:144030-155495 GCA_011038615.1 Limnodynastes dumerilii | reverse complement strand
CCTCCCCTGCAGCCTCACCCTAAACGTCCCTCCCCTGCAGTCTGACCCTAACCCTCCATCTACCGCAGCCTGACCCTTACCCTCCCTCCCTTGCAGCCTGACCCTAATCTTCCCTCCCCAGAAGCCTGACCCTAACCATAACCCTTACCCGCACAGATAGGTTACTAACCTGTTCCTGGTCCGGCGAGCAGATGGTGGAAGGACAATGGTAATTGCGAAAGGGAATGAGTAAAGTATGCCAAACAGCATACTCACCCATTCACTAAAAAAAGGCAAAAGTGTTTGAAAATGGGACTTTCAAAAAGGAAGTCTCATTTTCGTCAATTACACAAGAGTTTAACCGTATCCCCTGCATTCACAGACAACTCGTCATCTAATTCTGGTGCGTAGTCTCTGGTAGTGTTATTCACCTGTTTACATACATTACATAACAGTTGAGAATCTCAGTCCTTCTTTACAATGTTGGCTTTAATAATACAGCAATAATAATTCTTGCATAATTGTCTGATGAATTGAGAAAAAAATATTGTCCCTGTATGATTAATTTAGTTCAGTGAACCTTTCATTTTTAAGGTATTACAAGCCCTGTATTTCCACCCTTCCAATTCCATGTATTAGAGCTAGTGTTTTGGTCTGCCTAATTTAATACACTATGAAAGTGCACTGAGATATAGAACAGCAGTGATGTATAGGGGAAGGAGGAGGAGACTAATATCTGCTCAACACTAATGTCACATTTTGGTCACCTCTACGTATTTTACATGAATGCTGTTCTTTATCACCTGCATAGTTCGGATCTTGCTCTTCAGACTCATCAAGGCTATCTAGAGGTTCAAGATAAGCTGCTGGGACCCAACCCCGCTTGTTCTTCATTTGACAAAACCACCAACCTGAAATAGTAGAGATAAAAAGAAACCATTGTTATTTAATACAAAAGAGTTTATACTAATATTCAAGTGAGAAGTTTTATTGTTCTCTGTGCAATCTTGTAACATCTTTCATAAAACTACTGGACAAATCAGGTGATTTTTCATTTATATTTTAATTATACTAACAACGTTACTGTTCCAAAACGTTATGTTATTAATTCTAACAAGAAAGTAACACTAATTTTGTTAGTTAATTAATTTAAACAATGAACAATTAAAATTGTTAGTTAATTAATTGTTAATTAATTCCTAATTTAACTATTTTAGGAAAGAGTCTATACAGAAATCAGAGCGTGAAGCAGGTGTAGAGCTAAACGGGTCTGAGTTGCTGCTGAGAATGGCCCTTTTTCAAAAAGGCCGTTTGCTTCTGCCCCGCCGAGGAGAAGCAATTGATTCACCAAGAATGAAGATGCAGCTGTGAATGGTGAGTATTAATGTAACCCCAATTCTTATACTAATCCATACACGATTCAATTAAAACGTAAAGTCCGCGTTATTTTAGTCGCAAAGGTAAGTGCGCTTAAAACAGGCAATTACGGTAGCTGAAATATGAGAATTTAAATTTGTACACTTACCTTTGCGACCAAAATAACGCAGCCTTCACATTTAATTGAATCGGGCCCTAAGACTCCTTTCCCTGTAGCCTAACCCTAAGACTCCTATCCCAGCAGCCTGACCCTAAGACTCCCCTACCAGCAGCCTGACCCTAAGACTCCCCAACCAACAGCCTGACCCTAAGTTTCCCCTCCCTGTTGCCCAACCCTAAGACTCTCCTCCTCAGGGCCGGCCCTAGCCAATTTGGTGCACTAGGCGAGATTTTGGCTGGTGCCCCCAGAAAAAAAACAACTTAGTGTTTATATGCTCACTAAAACAAAAACACATAGGCTTGACTTTTATTTTATTGTCAAAGAAACATATTAACTTTGGTTAATAAACCAAAATCAACACTGCTATAAAAATAATAAAGATAATAGCAAAATACATTTATTTCTATATTATTCATGTATGCAAAGCGGATTCAATTGAGAGCTGGAGACAACCACTACTCTATTTACACTTTATCACTTTAGAAACCTGCGTCCATTGAAGAGAGCACGAGCATTGGGTTATCTAGGGTTGGCCACCCAGGATTTTACCTTCTCCTCCATTCATCGGTTGCACCTCTGGACAAAGATCTTTGCAAAGATTGGTTGCTATGGGCAACATCTTCACTTTTCCAAACCCAGCAGCTTAGTAAATCTGGCCCCTAGTGTCAATTTCCTGGAAGCAGCTGCCGAATTCTCAATCCGTCTGCACAGACGGCGACAGCATCGCGGACACCAGAAGGAGTTTACCACTCGTCAGACCTATTGACCTTTACCTTGCACTCCACAAAGAGTCTACTATTCTGGAAGCGGCTGCCGAATCTACCTTATGCGTCTGCACGTACGACGGCAGCGACGCGCACACCAGAAGAAAATCTTATCTCTCCTATACCTACCTATTCCTTGAGACTAAGTCCCGGCAGTTTCTATCCAGCAAATCAGTGCCCATATATGCCGGTATCTCAACAGTCATCAGGAGTACGGTAACAACATTTTTATTGTGACACCTTATTCACAAGGATCCTGTTGTTTGTGATTTGCAATATATCACCTGTCCAAAGGCCTTACATGTTGTAGGTACTTGAACCAACTTCAGTGTGAAATTGTACCAAGAGGACTACACTATATGCTGTGACTTTTTGTCCTCTAGAATTGGTCTATAAGACCCACTCGCTGTGGTTAAATTGATTCTATATAGTGTGGAGTATTTATTTTGCCTACATAATAAGGAATTTTTGCCTGAGTAGTGAAAATAGTAGTGATAATTTAAGTGGTCCCAGAAATATCTCTTGTCATTCATGATATTTATATTGTCATCTTTTATATTGTTTATATTTATATTGTTGATTTAGTGATGTCTTGTTAGCGTCTGTATTAAATAAATATTTTACCTTTTATGTCAGTATCAGTTTTTCATTACTGCCACCATTTTTGCACTTTTATGGTTGTAAATTGAGAGATTTAGAGATTGGAATAGATCTCAATAGAGCTGTTTATTTTATTTTTTGTTTTCAGTGGAGGTTTTGGCCTCGTAACAGTCTCTTCCAAAAACTCATTAGTAAAATCCCAAAAGGTCTCCCTTGAGAGCACCGGATAGTTACATGTCAAAGACAAAAAGAAAACACATCTAATTGTGTAGAACTGCACACGTATTCAGTATATATTGTGGTTATCTCATTCACAAGGTATTCCTCTTGCTTAAAGGTATGTCAAAACCAGCTTTAGAATCTCCTATGTTCTCCTCTATGTTCCACCCATCTCCTCTTTATTGTGTCCATAAAAAACAAGACGACAAATGCCCTCTTTCTTTACTCCAACTACTCACATTTTCCTTAATGATTTAGGACCTGATTCACACTTAAGAAAGTTCTAAAAATAAGAACCTAAAGTTACTCCTGAGCAAAACCATGTTGTTTTCAGGGGGAGTCAATTTAATTGTATTCTTTGCATGCAGGAATACATCTTTGAATAGCTTACTGAAAACAGATACTGACCAGCATTACTATTACACTGTTATTTAGACTTGGGCTGGGAAATATCACCTCTCAACACTAGTACTGTTTGCAACAGATGAAATATGACTCCCCTGCAATCAACATGGTTTAGCCCAGGAGTGACTTTAAGTTCTTATTTTAAGAAGATTCTTAAGTGTGAATCAGGTCCTTAATTTCAAGCTCCTTCTTAAGTCTGGATCCAGCCCAAGGTTCTTAAATCCTATGTAGATTGCGTAACTAAAGGTACTACGCGGTACCACCATTGCGGTCTCACCACAAGGAGAGGGGTCACTGAAGAGCATCTGGAGTTTTGGGAACCCACAAAGCTTCTAAGCAAGGCTTTAAAAAGTCAAACAGACCCTTATGCCGCTTTCACATCACCGTCCCTACAACAACTTGAGTTTTTCAACCCGGGTTATTGCCGGGACTTTTCGTTAAAAAAATTTAAAAAACCTGTGTGGGTCCCTTAATACCCTGCAGTGGAGACCCGGGGAAATTCCTGGTACTGAGTCTGCCCTGACAGTATCAAGGGCTGTTCGCGCCTCCTGGAGATAGATTTGTTTATTTTTGCCATAGCAACAGTAAACAAATCTATCCAATCGGGTGTGTTAGGTGAGGGTTGCAAAACTCGGGTTGGCACCTTTCACATCACCACTTACCGAGGTCGGACACGGGAAAAAACCCTGGATCCTGGTACCTTTCACATCACCACTGAAAACCCGAGTTTTAGCCGAGACCTGTTTTTTAGTGGTTATGTGAAAGGGGTATTAGATGTATCAAACGCTTATGTATTAAACCACAGGGACCAATAGATTGTAAGCTCCTGAGCATGGCCCTTTTACCCACTCAGTCTGTTTGGGCCTGATCCAGACCAACGCTGTTACACTGAGCGTTCTAACACTCAGCGTAACAGCAGCTCGCTCCCCCGACACTCCCCCTGCTTACAGCGTATTTACACTCCCTTACGCTGGCTGAGAGCTACCCTAACTTCAGCCGGCGTAAGGGAGTGTAACTACGCTGGGACAGCGGCGTTATTGTATAACCCTCCCTCCCCCTGCCTCCCTACACTAACCTGAACGTAGTAACGCTGGGGGATGCCTCCTCCATCATTGCTACGGCGCTGCTACGGACGCCCGAACCATGATCGGGCGTTGCCGAAGCTACGCCAGGCAACATCTGCCCGGCACATGCGCAGATCTGCTTTTCCAGGCCAGCGTAGGCCTGGATCAGGCCCTTTGTTACTACCCAGTCTTGCTTTATAATGATGGCTTAAATATTGGAAAGCGCTATGTAATATGCTGGCACTATATAAAGAAGTCCCTGCAATAGTGTAATATGGGGTTGCAGAGTCAGAGGCGATGTCGGGGGAGTGCAGTGCCATCGGCTGTATAATATGGGGATGGTAGCCGCCGGTAGCTTGGGTAAGCAGAGATGCGGGGGGCCTGGGTGTTGTGGTGGTGGTGACTGGTGGGACACTTTGTGGGTTGGGCACTTTTTAGGAGATTCTGCTCCGAACCGCTGCAGATGCACAGTAGTGTTACAATGGCGTTGACGCTACAGCATGTATATAATGGTGAGGAGCAGAATGGTTTTTAAATATATTTATAGATATCACACACACAGGACGGTCACTTACCTCTTTACTGCTTCTCACCTTTCTTCCTTTTCCTCCTTCCTCTCCCTTCCTTCCTTCAGAAGCCTGGCAGAGGATACAAAATTGTGACTGATATGCCTATATATACACACACAAATATGTATCTATATAGATATACATAAAAAGTGTCAACATGTGTGTGTGTGTGTGTGTGTGTGTGTATATAATTAATGATGTCTGCACTATATATACATATATACGCATGTGTTGACATTTAAAAAAAATATATATCTAGATATATTGCATATTCCAACACTCAAGTTTGCACAAGAGTAGGGAGCACACATATAAGGTAACACGGGTGCTTGCTTTGCAATGTAATATAGTCCAGAATCTACCACTGGGGCAAATTAAAGCAGCACACCACACAAAATTGTATTAAAAAAGATATCAAAAATTTATATTCAATGATTGACATGATCCAAAATAGCATAGAACATACGGAGTAAAGTGCCACAGTGCAAAAAATAATAAGTGAAAGTGCAAAAATATGATGGCAACATCCAAAAAGCAGCGATTCAAAAGTGTGTCTCACAATGCATCCTGTTGACTTGTTTTAGCATAAAAGCAATCCAAAAAATAAACATCAAAGTCCCATGGAGATGCTTCACACTGGTTGAGGACTATGAGGGAAAGTCCCAGTGATGACCCGACAGCCATTTCGGAGCATCTGCTCCGTCCTCAGGGGTCCATATGTCACAGAAAAGCTGCAGAATGATATCACATGCCTAGAAATGCCACTATATATAAGAGAAAGTAATTAGTAAACTTACCGCAGCTGCCGCAGGTCTGCTCTCCGCCCGCCCTGACACATGGTCAGCTCGCCCGCACTCCCGCCGGCGCCCACAGTATGACGCAGCTAACACGCGCCAACGTTGCCAGGCAACAACGACGCGAACAGCGCCGATGTGTCTGGACCGTCAGCGCATGTGCAGCGTCACCTGGGCAACCACCGGGGGCAAAACAAAGCTAACCAGTCATCAGGGAATAGCAGGAGAACAACAACAGCGGCAGTGTCGCGGTATCATCCATGATAGAATCCAAGAAGAAACCGTAGTTTACAATTTATCTAATTATGTACCTACACCTGCAGAAATGTGTGTCTCATCAAAGGGTTTATCTTTTGTAGAGACTTATCGACCTAACATGTTTGATCTAGAGGTTGATTTATATAAATTCAACAGATTGTTAAAATTGAAGGACTTTTTTTGTAAATCACAGGAAGTTGAGAGGGGTCCAGCTATTTTTAGAGTTCCATCTAAGTTTGAACCCCAAGTCAACAATCCCTCTATTGACACGTTCATACAGTTGGTTAAGAGAGATATATTTTCTCAATGGCACAGGAGCAAAGCTCCCTTTTCTAATTTAACGTCTGAAGAAAAGCTAGCTTTGTTCAGTTTAAAAAATAATGATTCCATAGTCATCCGCTCGGCTGATAAGGGTGGGGCGGTGGTTGTTCTCGATAAGTTGGCTTATACTAATGAAGTGTTACGTCAGTTACAAGATACAACTTGTTATAATGTTCTCTCTTTTGACCCTACAGCCCAATTTAAAAAGGAAATTGATTTTTTTCTAGCAACTTCGGTGTCCCAGGGTGTGATTTCGGCTGAAACTTCCAGATTTTTGCGTCAAGATTTCCCGGTAACTCCATTAATTTACATTTTGCCTAAGATACATAAAAGGCTCAATGACCCTCCTGGAAGACCTATCATTTCTTCCAGGGGGTCATTGGGTCAGCCATTATCACAATTTGTTGACTTTTTTTTACAAGGTTTTGTTCAGACTAATAAAAGTTATTTGAAAGATACTACTCATTTTTTGCAGCGTTTGGAAGAAGTCCAACATTTGGCTGGACAATGTCTTTTGGTTACTTTTGATGTGGCAAATTTATATACCTGCATACCACATGAAGCAGGCATTTCAGCGATTAGGCGCATGTTGGGGGATGGTGCACTTGATGCCCCGCCGGTTGATTTTTTATTGTTTTTGATCCGGTTTATTTTGACTAAAAATTATTTTATTTTTCAGCATACTTTTTATTTACAGACCCAAGGCACGGCGATGGGGTCGAACATGGCCCCATCGTATGCCAATATCTTCATGTATTTTTTCGAGAGCGAGCACATCCTGGGACATTCGAAGTTTTCCCAATCGATAGCCTTTTATGTAAGGTATATCGACGATCTTTTTTTGTTATGGACAGGGTCAGAAGACTCTTTGCAGGAATTCTTGTTTAGTTTAAACAATTTGTCTTCACCGGTCAAGTTTACCATGGAGTTTTCCAAATTAAAAATCAATTATTTGGATGTTCAGATCACCCAATCATTGCAGGGTTTCACTACATGTTTATTTCGCAAACAGACAGACAAGAACACCCTCTTGAGGGCTGAGAGTTTTCACCCTCGGCCTCTCAAGAGTGGTCTTCCTTTTTCTCAATTATTGAGAGTAGTCCGTATCACCTCTAATAGAGCCGAATTGCCAGAGGCCCTTAAAGAAATGGGCAACAGGTTCATTGAGAGAGGCTACAATTCTAAAGAGGTAGAAACAGCTATCAATAAATGTCTTCAGATTAACAGGGAGAGTTTATTCACCAACAAAAATCGTGGCAATGAGAATCGCATAGTTTTCAGCACCACATATTCAACCATCTCGGGTTAACTGAGGGATGCTGTGTCGAGACATTGGCACATCATATCCAGTGACCCCAAGATTGGTGCTGTTCTACAACCTTTACCGCTTATGTGTTTTAAACGTAGTCCCAACTTTAGGGATAATTTGATGAAAACTGATATTGTTCCCATGAGTACTAAAACATGGTTAACTACTAAAACCGGGGTATTTCGCTGTAGCGGTTGTATTAACTGTTCTTTTCTCTTGCTAGGCGATCACTTTCAACATCCCACCAAGAATTTTGTGTTTAAGATCAAACAGAGATTGACGTGTGATAGTAGATATGTTGTATATCTCATTACATGTCCGTGCCATAAAATTTATATTGGCAAAACGGTGAGGATGTGTAAAGAAAGACTTGCTTTACATAGGTCTTCTATTAAAAAAGCATTCACATTGGTAGATAGTAAAACACCCCCTGTGGCCAGACATTTTGTTGAGATGGGACACACTTTGAGGGATCTCAAATGTATGCCCTTAGTTCAGATCCCCCCCTTGAGACGTGGGGGGGATAGGGGACTATTATTGTTACGTAAGGAGGCTAGATTAATCAGAGAAGACAGCGGCGCTGCGATGTAAACAACCCGGGTACTGGGCGCCTGAATGCCGTTCTCTGCACAATGTCCCTGGAGATGACGTCACGATACACCTGTCGGTCCTGGACAACGCGTTTCGGGCTGCACTCAGCCCTTTTTGAAAGTCTGGCGCTGCTGTCTTCTCTGATCTCTCCATCTCTCCCCTGGTATGACTTTCTGATCCCATTTTTAACGTTTTTGTTTATTGGATTGTACATTAATAAAATGTTTTCTTTTTATCCCTTATGCACATGAGTTATTGGCTGTGGCTGTGGGTCAGGTACTCTTACAGCATATGCTGTACGGACATTTTTTAGCTCTTATTGATTTACTGTATGGACTCTTTTATTAGAATTGTTTGAATTCTCTTATTGGAACATAAGTTCAGGTTCCTTCACAACTTATGCTGAACTTACAAACTGACTATTTCCAGTTTTATTTATTTATTTATTTATTTGGTATATTGGATTCTTATATTATAACATCATCTGGATATCTCTGCACTGTGATTTTACAACGCATTATTATCATCATTTGGATTTTTATATTTTTTATTGCTGTACCTTCAGTCAGAATTTTTTACTATTTGTTTGGATACTATACTATTTGTTTGGACACTCCCCTGCCATTGTGAGAACCACTCAGCGCCCCATATCTGATATCACACATTTTTTGTTCAGAAAGTTAAAAATAAACTAAATAGATTCTAGCTGGTATCTTATAAACAGTAAGAAACATCATAATCTGGACATAAAAATTGATAATGGTGATATACATAATAATGGAAGTCATAAGGTTAATAATAGAGAAACCATTATATAAAAGTCTTGAAGGTTTTTAAGGAAAAGAGTCCTTATAGAAAACAGCTTAAGGGCAGAGTTAGTCCAGCAGGTGTAGTGTCATTTAATTTAAATATCCACTTGCTCTCGCATTGCAGAAACAGCCTCTCTCTATCACCCCCATGTTCCATCCTGGGGATATGGTCAAGTCCCATCCATTTGAAGTCTTGTAGAGTATGGCTCATCTCAACCCAGTGTCTCGTAACTGGTTGATCATTATCTTTTCCTCTCAGTGCAGCCTTGATGGCTGAGCGATGTAGAGCAAGTCGCTCTTTCAGCTTTCTCACTGTTTTCCCAATAATAACTTTTTTGCAGGGACAGAAGATGACGTATACTGCAAATTGTGAAGTACAGGTAATTACGTGGCGAATATAGGCCTTGAAACCGGTCAAGGGATGTATAAAGATGGAGCCCGTCTGTAGTTGGGAGCAGGTTAAGCAACCAGTGCACTTATAACAGCCCAGCATTTTAGTTAGAAAGTGCTGGTTCTTGTCACCTCACTGCTCCTGATGTCACTCTTGACAAGTATATCATGCAAGTTTCTGCCTCTAGTGTGGCTAGCCAATAGCTTAATATTTCTCATGGATGGCAGTCTATGGTCCGTGGTGACGATAGGCCATAGGGCCCTTGCTGCCTTCTTCTAATAAAAAAGATAGGTGGTTGAACCTAGTTATCCATGTGATTTGATCCTGCAGAGTTCTGGCAGGTTTGCTGCTAAGTAAGCTTTCCCTGGTCACTAGTTCCACCTTTTGTTTAGCTTGGTCCAACAGACGGGGACTATATCCCCTTTGTGCAAACTGTTTAAGGACCATGGGGCTGATCCAGAATAACACCCGCTGTCGCTAGGACGGCGGCGTAAGATCGGCTCTTCAGCCGATCTGCGCATGCGCCGGGCAGATGTTGCCCGGCGTCGCTACGGCAACGCCCGATCGTGGATCGGGCGTTCGTAGCAGCGCCGTAGGGACGCTGGGGGAGACGTCCTCCAGCATCCCTACGTTCAGGTTAGTGTAGGTGGGCGTGGGGAGATAGTAAAATGAGGGTAGGAGGGCGGGCTAAAGCTTCCTTACGCCGGCTGAAGTTAGGGTAGCCTTCAGCCGGCGTAAGGAAGGGGCCATACGCCCGCACAGGGGGAGTGTCGGGGAAAGTGAACGCCGATACGCTGTGCTTTAGTAAGCACACCGCATCGGCGTAGGTCTGGATCAGGCCCCATGTCCATTTGTGATGTAGCTTGTACACAGTCACTGTTAATTTTTTTAGTACGAATTCATTGCGCATAAGGTAATCCCTTAATTAGTGAAGGGGGATGGTGGCTTTGTGCATGTAAAAGCATGTTCTTATCCGTTCCTTTTTGGAACATAGTTGTACCAAAAGTGTCCCCCTGTATTGAGATAAGGACATCCAGATATTGTACCTCTAACTGACTCCTCTGTGAGGTGAATTCAATGGTTGAATCCATGGTATTTACTTTAACCATCATGGCATCAAAGTCCGCAAGGGTACCAGTCCACAACATCAAGATGTCGTCAATATATCTCCTGTATAACAGGATGTGCCTCTCAAAAGCAGGGTTTTTTAGAAACAACTTGTCCTCGATTGCGAACATGTAGGCATTTGCGTACGATGGGGCCATATTGGATTCTATTTCACAGCTCTGAGTCTGCAAATAGGTGTTCCCATCACATGTAAAGAAGTTGCATGTAAGCACCATTCTGAGCAACTTGCCCACAAGCTCTACTGGTGGTCCCTTATACACAGTGCTGTGTTCAATCAATTGTATAGTAGCCGCAATCCCTTGTCGGATGAGCCGGAAGCACGCCCTGGGTAACAGGGGCCACGGGGTGAGTCACTCCATGCGGTCTTTCCAGTCATGAGGCGATGAGGCGGTGGCTGCATTGGTGAGTGTTATTTTTAATTTAGTTATAAATAGGTGTTTTGTGGGGTGAGGGATGTGTATGTGTGATTTCTATTTTGTGGCCCTGAGGGAAATTGCTATAGGCGATTGAAACGTCGGTTTCTACATGAATTAAACAGCCTGATAGGCTATTTTTGCAACATTAGCCTTGTGAGTGACTTTCTACCATCTACATTGCTATCTACTTAACTTTTGGAAAGAACACCACAAGCAGTTCATCACCTTGATACAGAGAGGAGTGACAGTCTTTTACTATTATTTATATACATATATATATATATATATATATATTTATATACACACACACA
>WWET01003858.1:122180-135159 GCA_011038615.1 Limnodynastes dumerilii | reverse complement strand
GTCTTAACCTGTCTTGTGGACTCTATTCCCTTACACCTTCTCAAACACCTCTCCCACTGCCTGCTCCCATCTACCCCACTATATCAACCTTTCCATCTCGTCTGGTATCTTCCCTTCCTTTTTCAAGCATTCCCTTGTTGCATTCCCTTGTCTCTCCCACTTTCATAAAACCTAATCTGGACCCCTGCTACCCACTTATCCCTTCTCCCCTTTGCCTCCAAACTCCTTGAGTGTAAAGTTTACCAATATCTCATCAGTTACCTCCCCTATAACTCTCTCCTGAACCCCTCCATTCCACTGAGACTGCCCTTATCTACCAAATACAAGGGACACTACTCCATCCTCATCCTTCTTGATCTGTCTGCTGCTTTTGAAAGTGACCATCCTCTTCTGCTTCAAACACTGCTCTGTTGGTCTCGCTGACACTGCTCTTAAGTTTCCTCCATCACTCTAACTGCATCTTCTGTTTCCACCCCTAGCTCATACCCTCCCTTCCCTCTCTGTTCCCTGTTCCCCCAGGGCTCTGTCCTGCATCCACTCCTCTTTTTCCCTTTACTTGCTGGGTAACCATCTGCACCTTTTGAGTGTAGTGGTGGTAGTTGAAACCAAAATTTACCCTTCCTCCCCTGACATCAACACCTCTTCTATATAAATTTCATAGTGCTTTGTGTCCTTATCCATGTGGATGGCCAAATGCTTCCTCAAGCTGAATATGGATGAAACAGAAATCATTGTTCCCCCCCCCCCCCCTTTGCAATAGTCATTGGTGATACCTGTCTCCTCCGATCAAGTTCACTGACTAGGTGTCATTCTTGGCTCCACATTCCTGTATACCTCACATCTGTGCAACCTCATTTTTGTCATTTCCACCTTTGCATCCATCCTTTCTTCCCCAATGAAGCTACCAAAACCCTCATCCACTCTAGTCACATCACATCTTGACTACTGTAACCTCATCCGCTCAGCTGTCTTGCTCCCCTTCAATCTATACTCCATTCTGCTTCCAGGCTCAACTTCCCCTCATGCTGCTCTACTTTGGTCTTCCCTCTTGTCAAACCCTCCATTGGATTCCTGTCCGCTTTAAACTCCTTACCCTCCCCTTTAAGGCCATCTCCTCATCCACTGCTCCCTACCTCTCTAACCTGATCTTCATGCACCTCCCTTCCTGCCCTCTCAATTCTGCTGACCTTACTGATCACCACATCTCATGCTTGTGTCCTTTACTTCTCCCATTCTGCACTAGAATGATCTCACCCACATTGCAGATCTTTAAGTGCGCACTCAAAATGCACCTGTTCAGGCTAGCTTACCCCTCCACTTAACATCCTCACTGCATCCTACATTTATTCCCCCTCTGTTCCCTCCCTCTCCTCTGCACACACCAGCAGTTTACTTCATTCCCCTTCCTTAGAACTTCTGTAAGTTCACCCCCCCCCCCCACTTAGTGTGCTAGCCCTTGTGAGCAGGGCTCTCAATCCTAGTGTTCCCTCCAGTACCACTCACCCACTTTGTACCCTCTTGTTACACTTTTTTGCACTGTCCCTGCCTGGTGCCTCCCTCAACGTCTCATTTTGAAAAAAAATATTTTTATATTTTTGTTTTACTTACTATGCTGTCCATCCCACCCTGAATGTCTGTACTGTTTTATTTTGTATGGTGCTGCAACTTCATAAATAAACAACAGTAGTACAACTTCTCTCATCAACTGACCAGCACTAGACTTGCCAAGGTGCTGCAGGAAGATTTGATATACTCCCTGACAGTGTTGAATATCCTCTATAATACTGTGTTCAGATTGCCACTGCCTAAAAAGCCAGCTTTTTAGGCAGTGGGCAAAATTTTGAAAATTTTAGCCTGGTGTGTTCAGACTGCGCTGAAAACACTGGCTTTTTTTTTTTTTTTTTACAAGCCGGCAGCTATTTAAATAGCCGGCTTTTCAGCGCAGTGTGAATGGGTGAAGCCGGCTTTTAAAAAAGACTAAGACCCGGCTAAAGAGACCTGGCTTCACCGTTCACATTGCCAGAAAACCCTGGCTTTTTCATGAAAGCCAGCAATTTCATGAAAACCCTGGCTTTTTCATGGTAATCTGAACGGGGTATAATTGTGCTTCCTGTATAAAGCTTTACTGAGGAGCTGTAGATTTTATGCTACAATGACTGCCTACCTCCCTGCATATTTTGTTTATTGTGTGGTGTTTTGGCGCCCCTGTGCTTGTGCTGTGACACCCCAGATGTTGAACACAATCAGAACTACTGTTTTATTCAGAGCCAGGTTTAGTTTTTATTTAGATTAATTATATTACTTTTTTTTAAAGGGGGATAGTGACAGGGCTTTTTTTTTTTTTAGTTAAATTTTGAAGGGGCACATGTTGCTATATTCTTTATGTGGGCACTGTACCCTTTTCTTTATGAAAGGGATAGGTATTGGCTGGATTTTATTTTACATTATATGGTGGCATGTGGATGTTAAATAATTTTGAGGGCACAGGTTTTCTTTTTAATAAATGGAATGAGCATGTAATGCTTTTTGGTGCAGGGCATGCTGCCGATAGTAGTACTACTAGCACAAGCATGCCTTGTCTGTTTTTTTTATTTAGATATGTTATATATCTATTCAATTCAGGGGTGTGTGTTTCTACTGAAACACACCTCTTCTGTATCCACAAACTCTGAATCAGGTTCTATGTCAGCAAACTGTACACGTGATAAGAAGTCCTGCCTTTTGTCCTCAATCAAATATATGCACAGTTGGGGTGCTGAACTGTCTCAGATTCACAAGCCCTGTATTGAACCCCCCCTCCCCCTTTTATGGAGTTGTTCCTATATGCAGCAGAAAAATAGTTTTTCATTGGAAGTTTGGGATAGGACTGATATGGTGATTACATTTCATACTCCCACTCATAACTTCAATTGATTTCCTAACCTCAGTCTCACACAGTTGCAGAACAAGACACTAGACTGTCTCTGGGACTGGATAGTTCTCGTGGAGAGCTTTCTAAAATTCTTTCTAGTAAAATCTATCCCCCTGCAAAACATTTTCAACTTTGTGACACGCTAATCTCCCTTATGTGCCTTTCCTTAGGGTCTCCGCATAGATCTGTATCAGTCTGAACACAGATGTGTGTTACCATCTCATCTGTGTACCTATCCTGTACCCCTTTTATGGAGATAAGGCATGCAGATTTTGAGGAACGTCCCAGTCAAATGAATCTCATGGTTTATGGAACAAAGTTCTTTCTGGGCCATACACATACCCTACCTAATATAAACCAAGAAACTAGTGCTACAGCCACTGTAAAATTTAATTTATTAAATAAAAAGCTGAGAACCTACAATACCACTGCAATAGCAGGTAGCCCAGCTCAATAAAGACACACTATCACAAGAACATACAGTGTATCTAAATAGAAAGAAACAATTGCATTCATGAGCAGTAACAAAGATCTAACAATGGCGTGGTTGTTTAGTATTCAGAGACACAGTAACTGCCTATTCACAGATGTAGCAGTCCCAAAGTGTTGCAAAATGAAATGATTATAGTCCTTCCAGAAAAATAGTTGGTGATGTTCACCTACATAAATTGTTGCGTAGTTGGAAAGGCAGGTTAAGACTGTTAGTTGTGGCTGATAATACGATATGAGCAGCAGAAAGTCAGAGGTAGCTAGCTAGATAGATGCGTGTTCCAATGAAAGCAAAAGTAGTAATGACACTCACGGAGGGTTGCCAAGTAAATGTAGATACTTGTAGCGGCTTTGGAAATAACTGCTTTCCCGAATAGATAGTCCTGCCAGATCGCTGGGCTGGTTACACTTGTCGTCCTTCCACGATTCACAATGAAAGAAAAAAAAAAAAAAAATCATCCAATGGAAGTAGAGAGAAGAGGCAGGGTCCGCACGGACTAACTAAATTGCCGTTTTGAAATAAATAGAAAAGATGCTTGGCGACTCCCTTCGTGATTTGCAATTAATTAGCAGAGGGCTATGGTACAATTCCAGCTAGAAATCAGCGTATTACGCGTTTCTTCGCCTTACACAGCGATTTCATCAGAGTGTAGGGTATAGGAGTCCTGCTTGGTCTTTATTTAGCCTTTGGCCAATCATAAGAGTATCAAATTAACTCACATCTGTGATTTTCTCCTTCATGTTTAATTAAGCCTAAGATCTCCTCACACAATACAATGGGCCTGATCCAGAACAACACATCAGAGCGAATTTACGCGTGGTGGAGACGTAAAATCACCAATTTCTAAGTACTGCGCATGCGCACCATAGACAATACGTTCATTAGTGTAGCGTAATTGTGAACGTATGGGACATTCACGTAATTGGCATGTGAATACTTGCGTGAGGGCGTGCCAATTTTATGCTTAAAAAAAAAAGTTAGGGTGGGGTTTGCAAAGCGGAACTCTGTGAAATACGTACATTCAAGGGGTGTGTATAGAACATACGCGTGCGAAAATACGTTACGCGTGGAAACGTATTGCACACATAGTTCTGGATCTACCCCAATGTGTTTAAAGCAATATAAAACAAATTTAATATATTTAATACATTTAGTAATCAGACTCAAATAGGTGAGTTGGCATGTCCAGACAAAACTTAGTAAAATACATGTAAATACTAAAGTAAGAATAAATAAACCTAAAATAAAAATGTATAGAATAACAAGTAATAAGAGTAATATTATAAAACTATAAATTAATAAAGAAACTGAATAGTTAAATGGTGGTATGTAGTGAGATTTATTTAATGATATTTGGAAACAGAAAGATTCTTTGAGTAATCTCAGCTTCTCAAAAGTTCTTAGCAGTATTCCTATCACAAGTCATTCTTTTGACTATTTTCTTTTTCTCCCTCTCAATATACATTAACAATAACCCCATTTGTTCTTATCTTATAACTATTTTGTTTTGTTGATTTTCTTCTGTTTATTTCTCAAATTTATATCAACATTACTATAATTTCAATATACAGGGAAACATTTTCAACATTAATATAATTTCAATATACAAGGAAAGAGACAATTCTCTCCAAAAAGAGTGATGGAGGAAGGAAAAGGGAAGAAAAAAAAATAAAGGGCAATATCGAATATGTGAACTCAACAATAAGACCTAAATATGGAGTATAATATTTGGACCCCAATATAGGGTCTAACACAACAGTGTTATCCATGTACCCAAGAAAGGTCCACATAATAATTACTTCAGGGAAAACAATTCAAAAGTCATTAAGGCCTACTGGATACATGGTGTTCAACCTAAATATCCAGTAGGCCTCCCTCCTGCAGAGTCTTGTGAACCTGTCTCCCTCTTTGCTTGTACTGGGTATCCATTCGATACCCTTTATTTTTTAGGACATTGATATCCCCATTATGGCAAATTCACATGTTTGGAAAGTGAGTGCAGGCAGTTCCTTTTAACAATATACCATACCTAACACCCAACTTCTGCTAGCAGCTTATAATGGATATATGGATATGGACTAATAACAATTAGAAGTGAAGAGTGCAATATAAAGTGAAAAATATATTTCTCCTTACCAATCTGATCAATTTCCCAGAAATCCCTCCACCAACTATGAGGTTCCAGATTTCCTTTGCTGTAAAGGTGGTTTTGATATTTCTGTGTTCAGGGCAAAAGAATCTAATAGTTTACCAACTAACAGACAGTAATGCATTGTTCCAGACAAGTAATAGCATCTGTTTTCTTTTTGAAAACATCAGAAATACAAGTAAAGACAATTGTCTTTGATAATCACTGACAACCTATTTGTTTTATTTTCTTATGTGCTAAATAAGTGACAGTGGCTAAAGCTTTGCTTTTAACTATTATCCAATACCACAAGGCATTTTTTCATTGCTAAATTCTGAGGGGAACACATCTCCATATTTTATATTAAAGGGGTGTAGTTTACCACGGATTTTTGTCAGTATCTGAAGAGACTGGTTCATTTCAGAGACTGCACTCCCTAGAAAGAGTGTGGTGATACATATTATTTCTTGATCCTAACCCTGCCATATCTTCAGTCTAACCATAAACTTCCCTAACTAACCAGAATGGGCAACATCTCAAAATTAGAGCATTCAACATTATAATCAATCTGGGATTGAAATATTTACTGAAAAGGAGTTGGCACCAATACAGCCATGATTAGTGGATCAGTGAGAACATTCCCTTACTAGTGTCCATGAATAAAGGTCTTAGCACTCCTATGCTCAGGCTTCCCAACCTCCAGCTGCACTATGCTTGCTATGCCTTTGGCTGTTCCTTTATGGTGCTTTTTCCACTGTAACATTCTCCCTGAAGAGTTCTGCCGACGTCACATTGCAGGGAGCCTGTCAGTAGTTACAAGGGTATTGCCTGGCCCGCAACTGCAGAACTTTACTATCAGCTGCAAACCTGCCAATGTCTGTGTTCACAGCTGCTCTTTCCTCGCAGTTTGAGCAGAGCATCCGCAACACCGCGTGAGCAGGTCTTAAGCCGACCTTGGTAACAGGATTGCCCTCTTTACTCTCTTTTGTTCAGTGACCCTTTAGCCATAGCACAGGGCCACATGGGTAAAAGTGAAAGGACTCATGGTGGGTAAGGTATCAAAGCTTGATATGTGTGTGTGTGTGTGGATGATGTTTCTCCTAATCACACAATTTTCCCTTGCTTAATCACTACGGACTAAATTCAAACTTTTCATTTGTTTTCAGCTCCCAAAGAGCGGTAAACTAACTAAGGCAAAGTCCAAGTGCAAATGCACAACCAATAGACTTCCAGCAACGAATTCCATGCACGAAGCCTTTCCTTAGCAGGGCAGAATGTCCTTATGTATGATCCTCAGTTCCACATCAACCCTATTTTCTATGGGACGGGGCATAAATGTTATGGTAGAAGTATTATATATGTAAGGGCAGTGGAAACCCCCCTCCTCCACCACACACACCACTTTGGACCACACAGCAATCTTCGCCCTGGGGAAGTTAGAAAATAAAGGTTTCAAGCAAGTAAATGATATAACCTAAAGTGCTCCTACTTTGGGGTGAGTATACTGTAGGGAGAGGTTTAGGAACATGTTACCAGATTCACACTTACGTGTGTGATATGTAGGTGCGGATACACATGTATCCATACTTATTTTTCCAGCTTCCTCCCGAGCACCCGTTTTTAGGTGTCTAATGGTACTTACGAGGAAAATGCGCATGAACAATGCCTCCCCTAGACAGCATTAGCACTCCTTCTGACTAAACTACTCCGTGCAGTCTTTAAAGACCTAAGTGGTATGTAGAATGCATAAATGACCTACTATACATGCATGGTAGGTCATTACGGAAGACCATGCTTAAGCAGCTGCTTCTTAAGTGTGAATACAGTCCATTGAGTATGGACTAAAGTGAACAGTGGCAGAAAGAAAAGTTGATGGGAAAAATAGGGGGAAGGTTTTCCAATTGATCCAGAGATTACATATCAAATTAAGCAGATTTCATAACAAAATTAAACACATATTGGAGATTGTTTTTTATTTGGGCTTGTACAAAACAAAGGTGAAAACAGATTTGAAAAAGTAGAATGTTGATATGAAAACATACTGCAAAATTAAATAAAAAAATGATTTATTATGGACAAATTGCTGAAGTCTTCTATGTAACAAGGGACTCAGATGCGTAGTGACTAGCCATTTTGTATAATTTAACCATAATATTGGTATTCTGGTCACAGGAAACTAGTGCTTATCTGTTGTAATCACTGATGCATAAACTTAGGACCTTTCTGCTGTAAGGAAAATGGCAAAGTTGTTACACATTTTCTCATACTGAACAAAGAAAATGTAAATCCCCCAGGTAACTATGCTCAGCATTTAACAAATTTTTTGAGGTTTTCCAGGAAACTAATATATTCTTGATGTTCCAAAGCAGTGCTTAGTTCTACAAGCTCATCAGCAAAAGTGTTATCTATTCCACGATCAGCCATAAAATCCATCAAGTGATCATACAAAGCCTGCAAAGAAGATACACCACATCAGCAATGCAGACAATATACTGTGTTACAGAATTTAAATGTGACACTAACTAAAAAATTCATTAACTGAAAGACCTGAAAACCTAGTTTACACCTGCAATATATTTTAATTATACATGTTGTCAAGTTAATTTAAAAGCATATACAACAGGGTTAAGTCAAGATTTCTGTTATTAAGTAGAGATGGTTTACTTTATAGTTCATATAATTAAGTTTCGCTGTATTAAATTAAATGACATTTTACGTTGACCACAGAGTATGAGCTTTTCAACAAACTCTGCTACTACTGAGGCTGGCAAGATAATTAAAGACTTACAGTTCAAATACCAAAAGTCTATCTGCATTAAAAGCAAGTATTTTTATCTACTGTGATCAGGTGTGTAGGGAGGGCAGTGTTGGTGGAGCATGACTATAGAAACTGAACAGGTCAACGTGTGCTAGCTGGAGACAAGTCACTGTATAAAAGTGAAATTAATTTTGAACATACCCAGTCAAGAGAATCTGTGCCAAGAGTGTAGTTGTTCTCTTTCCAGTCTGTGTCTCCGGTGGGCTGGAAGCTCACCTCTCGAATAGTGAAAATGTCACTCTCTTCTTCCTCCTCACCACGTCCAACCTTCATTTGGAAATGCGAACAGGAAATACAATTTTTATATTTAAAAGAATGGACCATCAGCTTTCTAATTTAAACTGATCTCCTGCAAATTAGTTTATAATAACTACACAACTGTGGAATATTAATGATCATTTTAATTTTACCATATGAGCAAAAACAGGCCACGTCACAAAAAAAATATAAAAATATAAACAAGAATGGCATGTTCTCACATAGACAGCTTTAAAGGCATCAAAAATAGTTTACCTCTTCTTCTGGATAGTGGCAGTCAAGCACCAAAGTCTCATTGCTTTCCAGTTTTGTAACTTCTACAACAAAGTTAGGAGTGGAAACTAGTTCTGGCTGGAGATAGAAGACACAATTACTTTATATAAAATATATGTTTGTACATTTTGCATACATACACATTGATTTACACACACAATTTATATAGTCAAGAGAAACCCCATTTACCTATCAAATCAGTTTTTATAAGAGATGAATTCTCTGCAGGCATTTGTGGCATAACTTGTGGCCTCTTGCTGCCATCTATTTAAATTTGAAACTGAAAAGGCCACAAAGGCAACAGATTCACTATGAGGTTAATGTAAGCAGTCTCTCCCTTTAGATGTTAGTATTAATAAAAATTAGCTTAAAAGGTAAACAGAAACAAATTCTCTCATTGGAAGTAGAAAGGTAATTATGGAATACCAACAGCACTTCTATACACATTTAGAGAGGGGAATGAAAAAGACGCAAAGTCCAAAAACGCAAGTTGTGGGAAGTGGCATCAGGACTGTGCCACATCAGACTGTTAAATAAGCTGGAAACTTTGGGATTGGAATTAGAGAGTTGCATGGATACGATCTTGGTTACAGGATAGACAGCAGAGGGTTGTAGTAAATGGAATCCCTTCTGGGGATGGTAATGTAACCAGTGGAGTACCCCAGTGTTCTGTACTTGGACCAGTGCTATTTACTATCTTTATAGGTGATATTGCCTGTGGTATCGAGGGGAAAATATGCCTTTTTGCAGATGAGCCAAAGATATGTAACAGGGTAGACACGCCAGGGGGGGTACAGAAAATAAGGGATGATCTATGTAAACTGGAGGAATGGTCAAGTGTGGCAACTGCAGTTTAATGCCAAAAATATGCAAAATCATGCACTTGGGGAACAAAAGCTCAATATATCATTAATAGCACTACATTAGAAACTACTGAGGAGCAAAGGGATCTAGGAGTCATTATTTCATGTGACTTAAAGGTAGCCAAGCAATGTAACAAGGCAATGAGAAAGGCAAGTCAGATGCTTGGTTGCACAGGGAGAGGAATTAGTAGCAGAAAGAGTAAAGTAGTGATGCCCCTTTATAAATCATTGGTACAACCTCACCTAGAATACTGTGTTCAGTTCTGGAGGCTTTATCTCCAGAAAGACAAATACATTAGAGACTGTACAAAGAGCAGCTAAAATGATCCATGGCCTGTGTCACAAAACATACCAAGAAAGGCCAGAGGAACTAAACATGTATAGCTTGGAGCAGAGAAGGGAGAGGGGGGGATATGATAGCTGCTTCAAATATATCAAGGGTTGTGACCAGCCAGTGGAAGGTGGCATTTTCTCCCTTCTGAGGTGGTTGAGGCTAACACAGTAGAACAGGTTAAACATGCTTGGGATAAATATAAGGATATCCTAAAACTTAAACTCAATTGAGGGTAAATAGGGTCGAGGGTCAGTATAGTTTTAAATAAACAACTGGGCTGACTGGATGGTCCATGTGGCTCTTATCTGCCATCACTCTCTATGTTTCTATCTTATCCCTCGGTACTCACCTGCTGTTAAGGTATTTCTGGGCCCCTTTGAATTTACCTACTGATTTCCATCAGGTTGGATAGTAGTGTGATATACCAGGGTCTCTGCACCGTTTTGTTTTTGTGCAGTTGAACAATGATTCTTATGATGGAATTAGTGATGTGCTGATATTTTTTGCTACTGTGCCTAGTAGATGTTTTTCATTTACATATGATGGAAAACCATGTGTACATTAGCACTGAGCACATGGATGTGAACACGTGGGTGGGCAGCATTGCGCCCACCATTCTGTGCTTGCTCCTGTTCAGACTCCCGCTATAATCGCATATCGCATAACCCTATTGCATTAGATCAAACTAAATCTGCACAATAAGTACAAATACTGTTTTTCCAAATTTGGCAAGTTAAAATACAATTGTAATAAGGACCTGCACTCACCTCATCTTCCTTCTTCTCACCCTCTTGTGACTCCTCCTCATAAGTTGGTGGAATGCTGTTATTTGTATTAAATGTCACAGTTACCCTTAAAAACAAAAACATTTACATGAATACAACTTTTGATTGAAAGTTAACGTACCCAAACTGTTTCTTCATAATTCATTCAATCAATACTATTTATAAAGACTAAGTATATTTCATTTATATATCATTGCTTGAACATCACTATTTACCAACAATTTTTTATGCCAACTCCAAAGTTTTGATCAAGTCATTAAGTCACCCCACACATCGCTTAAAGCTGTTGATCACAGTTGTGAAGCAGGAAGGGGACACAATTTGCTTGAATCACATCATTAAGCACCAGTGCAGGCAAAGCAGGAAAGTAGCCCACTTTCCCAGAAGCATAGCCCAAATTTCATGACTTTCTCAGACATTTTAGTAGAGTTGGCAAATATGCCTTTAAGTCAATGATGCAACAGCAAGCAACATCTCTCTCTCTCCTCTGCCATATAACCCTGCTTCTCACTATCCCAATAAGGAAAGGTAGCGTAAACAAAGTAAGTCCCTAAGCCCAGTGTGGGCATTGCAAGAGAACGGAGGAGAGAGTTTACTAAGGCAAGGAACATAACTCAACAATTGTAGCCATCTACTGCAGAAGACAAGTACCCATTTGCAAATTGCTTTCTTTAGAATGACAACTACAAACCCATTCAATTATCAAAAGAAAATACATAAAAGAAAATCAGAAATACTTTATTTGCACTTTTTTTAAAAAACTTGTTAAATAATTAGCATTTTGACCGAGGTTTTTTTTTTAAGGTCCTTACAGTCTTAAACACACAAGGGCATATTAGAACAAAAATTGTTTATGGTAGTAACTTATGGCATGCAGTTTATGCTATATATTTATATATAGTCATCTTACTTCTCCCCAGAAAGCTTGCGGGTCAGTTTAGCTTCTGTTCCATTGACTTCTAATTCCCATCCACCAGACATTTTTGGGAGAGTCTTGTATTTTTGAATTTTCTTTTCTTCCTTGATTTCATCCTTAAGAAATTCTGCAAATGCTTTATCACCTGTGCAAACAAAATCATAACATAACAAGTGAGTTGTCTGAAATACTCAAAAATATAAATGAACCTCCTTCAACCTGCCCATCTTGGAAACGGACAAATCGACTTTTCTATTATGAAGAAGATAAAAGACAATAATATGAAAGTGGGATTTTTTTTTATTTTGATAAGCACAGTGAAAACACAAAAGTATATGTATATATATATCAGGCATAATAAATATCTAGGGAATATATTGTCAATCGTTTCCTGCTGTGTAGATTGCTACAGACTCAAAACTTCATGATTATTTGGATTATGAACTCTGAAAGCTCATGTGTCAGCTATAACTAGGGAGAATAAATAGGAAAATAATTGCTTATATTAATTCTATAACGATACAGAAAAGACAGGCACACCCCAAGCACTCACCTTCAGTATGTAGTCCCCCGCATCCACATGATACAGCCGGGAAGCCCCTGTGCGGATTCAGGAAAGTTGGCTTGAGAGCGATGCTGGATCTGCCGTGAACCCATAGCATGCGTGTGAGGTCCTTAGTTGGGCCCCGACTGCCGAGTAATGGCAGCGGCCGAACTACCACCCTGGCAGCAGCAGAGAAGACGGAGCGGGACAGACAAGAGAACATGTTGCTGCAATGACCCACGTGTGCGATGAAAAGGACACCGTGACACCTCTGAACTTTCACCTCTACTGACGGAAGTGTAGCACCGGATGCTGCGAAAAGTGCTGTTATCCAATAGCTTTGGTGGTAGACATGTCACTGGGACAACCGGCGTGCGATTGAATTGGCAGACATTTTCTTGGAGACCAAGATGCAGGGTTGATGAACTGACAATCTTCTCTATGTAATGTTTATGATATGTTTCGGCCATATTGATCAGTGATGAAGGGATTGACCTTGAATTTGTGTATCGTTTTGAGTAATCTCTGAAGAGACAATAATCTGACATAATTAAACTGCTAAATCTGTTGTATTATTCATACCTTGTATTTTTGCAGCTGTAATAATTTTTTTTTCTTTACTTTGGTACAACGAAGTACACTTGACATCCACTTGTTTA
>WWET01003858.1:80181-103062 GCA_011038615.1 Limnodynastes dumerilii | reverse complement strand
CCCTCGCTGCAACATTGTCAGATCTTACAGTGAAATATTCAGTGACACGTTATATGGTTTGGTAAGTTTTTACTCAATGGTGATCCTTGTTCATATGTTAAACGAACACCACTGATGTTTCCAGTAAGGATCAATCTATATGAAGTGGTCCAATTATGAATTTTCTAGTTGCTTGACCATTTAAACAATTTGGTAAGTATAAAAGGTTTTTTTTTTTTGTTTTTTTTTTTTACTAAACTCTTTATTTAATATTAACTGGGCCACCCTTATGCACAAAGGCCCCCGCTGACAGGATGTGGTTCCCGGCATGCTGGCGCTTGGAACTAAAAATGTGCTAGCAGGCCAAAGCCTTCAGTGGAACTCTAGCTTGCTGCGGACTTGCACATAATTGGCTCAGAATACCTAAAATACAACATCGCCAACATCATAAGGGGCTTTTTTCCTGAGCAATGTGGGCAATGTAAGATTCAGATATGATTGGGTAACGCTGTGCTGTCCTATTGGGCGTGATGTCCACATCACGCCCAATAGGACAGCAGCTTCGCGTTCTATTAAATCGGCCTAAAAACAGTAAAATGATAAAATCAAGCATCAATTTTTTTTTAGACACATTTATGTTCATACACTACATTAAAGTAATTTTTATAGCCTGAATAGCAGCATATTACTGCACATTCTAATCAGGCATTATTTAAAATCTAGAAAATTTATTAGGGGTATAATTTGAATGAAAATTAAAAAAATAAATTTGAAATATGATGCTAATTACTTCTTGGAGCCTCTGCCTTTATGCATTTACATGTTCAAACAGATGCAATTTTTCTGTCTGTCCTATCCAGAGTTGCAAATGTCGGAACTCTGGATAACATGCACGTAGCTTGAGCAGTGGACTTGTGTATCCACTGCACAAAAAATTTGAAATCAGGTCCCCTATTTGTAGACAATGGGCCAGATCCTAAGCTAAGCACACTAGAGTATTTACGCTAGCTGATAATGTAAAATTGGCCATTAATATTTACTGGGCATGCGTGTGGCAGATGTTACGCCACATAACTCCTATTGTACGTACTATCAGCGTAACTACAAACAAAGGGACATGGACATCAATACAACACCTGTAATTACGCTTTGGAGGCATTTAAATTGGACAGTATGGGCTTGGTTTGGCCATCACGTGCGTAAATCCATTACGTACGTCAGTACTTACGCTATGAAAAGTTAAGGTAGGGTTTGGGCAGTGTAAAACGGACGTACAACCAAGGGGAGTGCCTAGGTTAGTGCATAGTAAATACGCTACATGTTCTAACGTAACTAGCCCGTAGGTCTGGATCTACCCCAATATACCTCCAGAGCCAAAATTTATGTATACTCCAAATTAAATTTGGGTAAACATCTAACATAGTGGTTTTAGAAAAATCCCTATTAATACATCATAGGTAAGGCTGAAAGTCTTTTACAGATGTGGTACACATTCAATAAGCAAGAATCCAAGATCACTTCTTTTTTAGTTAAAGTACACGAAAAGAATAAATGCTAAAAACATTAGTGTAATACTAAAAATGCAACATATCTAGGAGAGTGAAAGTCAGACTTTTAATTTTTATTTTTTTTTAAACCTAAAAAAATATTTTATTTATCATTCGCTAACCAACTATTCAAGTCTGAACACCTCCATTATGAGAATATTAGGCATTTTTAAATTCTTCTTCAGGTATGTATTCTTACAATATGTCAAAGTTGTTAGCTCAGATTTTAGTTTAGCTCAGAAATAGTGGTATTGGTGCAAATTATACATACCACTTTTTTACAAGCTGCCCCATTTTGTCTATATATGTATTTGTGTTTATACATTTTTATTTGTGCTCTCTGCAAAAGGATTTACAGATAGCAATTCCAATAGCTGATACACAATTGTTTGTAATAAACCTGACATTTTGTATTTAGACATCTTTCTCATGAAACCAGTAATTTGATTTAGTAACCTTGCAAGCAAAGCTTATACTTGTCCAGTTAACCATTGTAAAGTACAAAGTCACAGTGGAGTTACATGTACCGCTGGGCACAGACATTTTCAATTTACACTGACTCTGGAAAAACTACTCCAATATCCAGAGAAATTTCAAAAGTGTACACACTGCACAAAAATTGTTCCAAGCTGCCAACCGTACTTACTGTGCTACTCCAGTAGAAATAACACAGCATTGGTCATATAAGTTTAAGGAAACCAGTTGATCAGTGCGTTTCTGGACGGTTTTGTCAGCATACCAAAACTTGTACACTATGTAATTATAAAACCAATTATTGCCTGGTCGGCACAACATTAGAATCTTTCTAAAAAACAAAACAAAAGAATTCTCATACTCAGCTGAATCTAACTAAATTTGATGCATTACAAATAAGACGTTTTATTTTGGAAGGATGACTATTGGATATAAAGTAATACATATTTGTAACAGTATAATTTGTGACACTGTCTACAAGCACAATTTAAATAATTTACTGTGCATAGAAACTGCTGATGTATGTTCCCTCAATGTGGCACCTAGGATGGTCTTTATACTTTGATTCTCTTCAATATTGTAATTCAATGTAAAATAGACAGAAATTATGTGGAATTACTGTGATAAATAAAAAAAATGCAGGCTTGCTTAGAACAGATTGTAGTCCAAATTGCAATGTAAATATAAAACAATAAAACATCAAAACAGATTATAGGCATCTTATTTTCAGCAGAGGAATGCTTGTTCTTCAGTTACTCCACCGTATGTTGTGCATTATTTATGAGTTCAATTACATTTTAACGGGTACAACTTTATCAGCACTTTCCACTGCAGATTGAAAACAAACACTGCAAAGAATTATTTTTCTCTTGTACACATATCAACCATTATCCAACTCCAAGCTGGTTACCCTATTTCCAGTTTTTGGGTCCAAAAGCTTCAAGTACCAATGCGAACAAACACCTCCATTGAGAGGCACTGGTGGGAAATGAAAAGGTCTCCTTGGGCCTATCAATGGTTTTAAAGTGCTTCCTGTCCTAGAGAACCGTTAAGTTCATGTTGGGACTGGGACAATGTGCATTCCATAGGTGACAATAGAAGTTCTGCTCCCAGTTGCAGTTTTCTGTGGACAACTTTTTCATTAACCTCCAAGGCGTTGTCCTTCTCCCCAAGCGAAACCCCCAGGACGATCTTCTGGCAGTGGGTTATAATTTGGGTCTTCATCTGGAGTGTCAAATATTGCTTTCCTGCAAATAATATTTTGTTTAAATGCAACTACTAAGGTAAATACAGTGATTCAAAAACATGTATAGATGCATTGTTGATTAACCCCAATGTTTTTTTCCACTCTAACTTTAAAACAGGACACAGCCTATGACTCTGTGGATGGCAAGGCTACCAAAATTTTAAGATTCATTTTCAGTTAATTAATATATTTTAATGACTCAATCAAATCACTTAAGTCTCATTTTTAAAATCTGTGAAATGGAACAGAAAGTCCAAAGGCTTAAAAACTATTAAATCAAAACACAGCACATATATTTATGTTAATTTTAATCTAAGAATATATTTGTTTCAAAATATACTAGATTCTAGCATTTGACCACCGAGCACCCTTACTGAATATATCTTAAACCAGTTAAGATGGCAATGGCCATTCTTCAAAGATTTATTATTAGTGGGGTTTTTCTTATCACTGCACATTTTAAAACCCCAAGCCTTTGAAAGTTAAGTTATATGATATTGGATTATATTTAGCACAGTCCCATGTAATAATGCATGTAGTTGTGACTGGGTACTCCTCTCTTTTGGCCATAGTATGTACAGAGGCCACAATTTCTTAAAAGGGTATAGCGCTCCAAGCCTAGACTCCCAGCCCATATTAAATTAAAGTTGTACTATAAGGACCCAATTCAATTATATTCCCGGCCTGCAATAGACGGGAAAAAGCTTGTGTTGCACTTTTCCCTGTCTATTACGGTAGCAGAATTTTATGCGTGCCTCTAAAAATAAAAAGAATTTTGCACAATTTGCGGGTGTGAGGCTAATTGAATTGGGCCCTAAATTATTTTATATATATTGTGAATTTACAATATGGCAATATTATGATATATTTCTAAGATATGATGAATTTAAGTATTTACAGAACAACATAGGGTCTTAAAATTTCCTGTCTTGTCCTATGACATGCAAAAGTGTGACAGCCCATATTAATTAGGTAATTAAACAGAAAATCGGTTTTGATTGGTTGCAAAGAATAGAGCGATTAATAGTCCCTTACTATGCTATATTTTACTATATAAGAGGCTTCAGTGCGAGAGTGCATGATTGCATTTTGTAACCTGGCATATCATCTTACCCCTGGTACCTCTGACCAGTGTTAATGGTCTTACTGAGAGCTGAGGGATGAAAAGAGCAATAAACAATCTTCTTTCAAGAATGTGATGTTGTATCCTGGGAACAACAGATAAGAGCCAAACTCTAATCCTTTTTCTTGCTGTCCTAAGTGGAACCCAGTGTCTTAGACCTACACTGTGCCAACTACCTGCAGCACTGATCCATAGCGATCAGGGGGGACATCAGCCAGACCAATCAATACCCAGAAAAGTGGTTCTAAGCGTCAGTGGCAGCAACGCTTTCCTACATGTGTATCATACTAAAACGTAAAAAATAGGAAAGCCATTAACTTACAAAATATATGGTGTTTTAAGAATTCTTCCACCTCCAGGTTGATTGGGAAAGACATCCTCTAAAAAGAAATATATATGCCCAACTGCAATACCTAAATAAAAAAAAAGAAAAAGTCACTTTTCCCCCTTGATTCCGAATTCCACAAGACTTTCCCCCCCTTCCTCAGTAAATACAGTGTAGCACAGAGCTCAAAGGTTGATCAAACTATTAGTCCTGGTACCTGGTGGAATTACTAGGATGACAAATACACTGTGCTTCTTAAACACAGATCAGGACCATTGACAGGAACAATACGAAGTTAACATGACAAGTTCTATTGAATGACATATTTAGCTTATTAAAACTACTGAACTCCTCCTATATTTTTACTTTAGAATACCCTCAACATTTTTAAGCTACACTTTTATCCTAACAGATCGAACTCCCACTGAAATATAAACTAAACACAGTGCCATTATGAAATAGCATTTCTAATTTTTTGTAAAAATGCTTCAAGCTCAGACAGCTATTAGAGCCTGCAGTATGTTTCATTAATGTTTTGTTTTACTTGTTAGGTTTTGTTTTTTTTGTTTTTTTTAACAACTTGGCCACTGAGAGCAACAATTGTCCATTACTTCTCAAATAAAGAAGCAGGGTGCACAGTGAAGGTTTTAAGTACTGATTAGATATCCAGTCAGATCTGTAGTAACAGATCTGTAATAACAATTACAGCCTCAGCCTGCTTAACAACGTCCCCCAAAAACACTGCTTTCTAGTTTAACGTGTACCGTTTCACAAACTGTTAAAAAAAATATTTGCTGCAATGATATGCTTGCCAACTAAGTGGCACTATGAAAATTATGAATGGGAATCGTTTCAGTGAAGATCATTTGTCAGAACACACTGACTTTTACTACAGACATTGGGACATCAATGATCATTCAAAAATGAGAAGCTCCTAAAAACCAAATCAGACTATGCCATGCAGTATCTTACAATTCTGAAGCATCATTTAGCAGCACACACTGGATTTTCATGTTAGTGGAATGATAACAGTTAGGTAAATAACCCTTCAGTGTGCAACCTACTTAATAATTTGCAGCAAGTTTGAAATCTTGCAACATGTGGATTTAAGAGGAGGGTCTAAAGAGGTTCCCTGAAACATTTAATTTTCTTTAACTAGTGCTACCCTTGTGGAGTGTTTTGGTAATTTTCCAGTATAAATAAATAAATAAATCTCATTGCAGTTTGTATTAGTTAGCAGGTGCTGTTAATTAAATATTTACTGTTCTTGGCCCTACCCACTAACGCTCAATAAACAGGATTCTTAAAATTTACATGTATCCGAACCAGGAAATGGAAATTCTAGGATATAAAAAAGGATTCATTAAACAAAGTTATAACATAAGTGTAACTGTATAATACATTTTTTTGATAGGAGCTACAAGCAGCTTTTTTCTATGCGTGTTTGAGCCAACGTTAGTATAAGAATGGATAACATACCCAAGAGATCCACAATGATGGAGTTTCCCAATAATAATGAAAAGCCCATGAGAACCCATGGAAGGAATGGAGCTTGAAAATTCAGAAGCCCAAAAAAGTTCATTCGCACATAAGGATTTCTTCTGCTCCACACATACACAAGCATTATTGTAAAAGCCTGGCCAAGGAACACTAGATTGACAAATAAACCGAATATCTGGAATAACATTAAGAAAGAATACATTTAGGAAGTGCAGGACTGGATGATCTTGAAGTACCTCATGAAGACTCCAGTTCATACAATTTTTTATTTTACTTTTTTGTACTTTTTTATATAAAAAAATCTGTTTGGTTATTATAGTTTTATAAGCACTATTATCATAATCAAAATACTCACTAGATCATTTTAAAAGTTGTGAAATCAGTTACACCACAGGGACTGCATAATGCTGCCCTCAAACCACCCAGAGCAACAGAATTTCTAGATGATTTTGAAGTTATCTTACACAGCATTTGACCGTTTAATTATACTGACTCTCATTCACTCAGTGTACACAAATACAATAACCACACAAATGCTTAGTTTATTGAAGCAAAGTTAATTTGGGGTGCCTCATTCTGGTTCACTATACAATACAAAAAAAAGAAAAAAAAGCACTTGAGGGATGTTCCAATAATAAGCGCTCTTTCGTTGTTTACAGTATACAATACAGTTCATTACTGGTAGCAGTAAATATCAATCTCAGAGAAGCCATTATTTATTGGAGAAAGGATACAGCCATTAGAAGTCCACCAAAAAGGAACATAAATACAAAATCTGCTGTGCGACCTCGGAAAGATCCTTCTTCAAGCATACGACAATATCTGTATCTGTGATAAATGCTTGGTAAAAGAAAATGGTTTATTCAAAATAAAAAGCAAGAAAATTACTGAACAAGCGTTTTAACAATAACCCTTTAAATACCCTTTTGTTGCAGCGCACATTGCACATATAACGGTCTATTACGGTACCCAAAATTTGCGTATTTTAATATGCACCTCTATAGGGTGCGGGGAAAAAAGCCGCTATATAAATTTGCAGAATTTGCATTGCAACCAAAATAAAGTGGCCTTTGCATGCAACTGAATTGGGCCCACTGCATCCGAAACCATGAACGTAAGTCACAACAATGTTGAATCATTACAATAACAACCACTATGTATCCAACTTTTAGCTGTCTGAAAAAAAAAAATTCCTCCCGACACTAAACATGGTTTAGATAAGGTGTAACTTTTCACCTGTTTTACTTCCATTTTAAACTGAATCCAGCTCATAGTTAGTTACAGAAAATGTTAGTAATGATGTAATAAAACTTTTTGGTTATTCTCAGTCAAACAACTGCACTAAAACAAGTTTTAAAACAACTATAGTACACAGATATTGTTTATTATTTAGTAGTATTTTCATTGACAATCATGTCTTATATGTCAAAGGATACAGAAAAATCATATTAAATAAAAAATTGAATCCAACTGGTCCAAAAAACAAGAAGTTTGTTATCAATCGCCATACCTGGAGTGGATTAAAAAATAAATAAAAAATAAATAGATGCAAACATTTAGCTAATTTTCTTTATATATATTAAAATGATCTGTAAAAAAGATTTAGGCCATGTCCTAGAAATACATTTAGAAGTGGCTATATTTTTACACAGTAAGTCAAATATTCAATTTTGTATTAGATGACTTCACGACCCTGACCTCACTTGAGGCCTTCATGAGACAAGGGGTTAATCAAAACAACCACCTTGTCCGTTATACACTGACTAATGCTCCTTGTTCACCCCAATAATGACTTATTACCAATAAGCTGCCACCACCAAGGCTATTCTCAGGAGGTCTTTGGGTCTCATTTACACATCTGACACAATTATATTTTATCAGAATTATCATAAACTCAAAACGATCTCTTCTGTTGCCACTAAGAAGCATTTAAAAACCAAGCAGATCTGATATGTGAATCCGTAAGAACAGACATGAGCTTATTAATTGATATTTAATATGAAATCACAATGCTTATTTACAAGATTAACAAAATAACATACAATATGCAAATAGTTATTTTTATGAAATAAAAAAGTGAAAATACAGAAAGCACTTACACAAAGAAACCTTCTGGGACAGGACAGACCAGAAATATGGAACATGTCCTTAGTTAAATCCCATGAAGTGAACAATTTCTGTATATGGGGCTACACATTTAAAGCCAAAAAATGCACCACTCCAACAGCCCCCACCTTTGGCAAAAGTGACAGGTCTGCTCTTGTCAGGCTCTAGCTTTTATGACCCCCAATATCCTAATGGCCATTTATGCTATATACTTTCCTCTGCCGGAGTATAGGACTTCATGCAATAATAGCCCCAGACCAGGCCATAAAACAGACAACAGAACTAGGCCAAAGCAATAAAAAGATGCCAATCATGGTCAAAAGGCCAATTAATATTTCTTACAAATAAGATGATGATAATAATAATAATAATAATAAATATCTCGTAAAAGGACCAATACACGCAAAAGACATTTTATTACAGACCCATGAATGGATACTTTGTTCAGAGATTGTATTCAATTTATTGCAATATAGCCTGTCTCCCACACCTTTATGGCAGACTGGAGAGAAAACTGGGTATACATCCTTGTTGGTAATGTGACAATGCCAGTTACACTTTTCTACATAGAAAGACTACAAACAAAGGGTCGGACTTTTTGTACGTGCGGTGATCTCCCCCTGTCATTCCTCTCTTGTGAGGGCTTTATTGTAGTTCCCTTAAACCCAGCCCCTACTGTACAATTAGTATCTCCACCCGGCTATCTTTTGTAATTTGTGCGGGTGGAGGGGAAGAGCCGCCCCATCATACAGAACAACTATCGTATGGAACTAAGTTACTATCGTAAAACAATAGTAACATCTCCATGCGGCCTCCAGTTAAAACAGGCCACTTATGCACTTTGCGTGCATAAGTGGCCTAAAGGACGAACCTGTGGACCCGGTCCAAAGTTTATCGTGTAACAGCTGCAACTCTAAACAGTCCACAGATTCTCTATGCAACATATATAAAGAGAACTGAAACATGAATGTAAGAGCTTTGCACTACTACCTGTAAAAGGAAATGCTGCAGCCAAGTTTTAACATCACAGCTATAAATTTAAACAAGACATAATTATAAACAACACTTACCTGGTAATGTCTAAATATCAATTCGGGATTAAAGTATAGCTGAAATGGTGTTATGAGTTCTAATTGCTGTAAGACAAAATAAACAAATATATTTAGTGTAATTTGACAGGAAAACAAAACAAACAAAAAAACAAAAGACGTAAAAAGAAAAAAATTATTTGACTTTCTGTCTACAGGAGTTTGCAGTCTTTAAAAATGAAAAAACAAAAGTGTAAACGGTTACACTGCTACAAATACCTAGGAAACACCAGATTGACACCAATGTTAAACTTTAAAATTTGTGTTCAAATTTAAAACAATAGGTAAAAAAAACTGTTTAATTTTAAAAAATAAAGTACTGGTATTCAGTATATTTAAGCTAATATGTATTTTTGTGGTTAATATTTAATACTCTAAGTAATAAGTTATGAGAACTTTGCAAACCAGTTTTATTTTCACTGTAGAGAACCAAATCTAAATAAAACTTTCTATGCAATGCCTATATGTCCATTTGTTTGGACGAGAAAAAGGACATTCACACAAAATGTAAATAAAGTCACAGGTGTGTCACATAATTAGACAGGACTGACGTGTCCCTTTGAACAGCAGAACATAGCCTCAGTACTACCCTAGCGATGCTAATAGACAGCTACTTTGACTGGCGATGAATCCATTAGGAGACCAAGGTTTTAGTAGGTAGTGGGGAAATGTCAGTGACTGGTGGTCAGTATTGGGTGCATTAAGCATATAACTGGGTAGAACACTGAACATAGACTGAGGACTCATATGAACCTGGTGTACACCGACGTGCGGCCACGTTAAACACAGAGGACACTGGTCTCAATGGGCTTTTCAAGACATTTAGCCCTTACCACTACAGCGGTGGTGAGCACACAGGCAGTGGTGTAAGATCGGGTCACCGGAGGTATCTGCATATACTCCTGTCGGAAAGTCTGGTACGCCATCTTGCTGCTTCCCACCTCTCATCCGCTCTCATCTCCGCCTCGTCCAGACCTAGTACATCACACGGACACATTCAAATGCCTGTACACCATGTAGCCAATAGGTGTACGTTGACATTTTTCCTCTAGTTTATTATTGGTCGCCCGTTGTGTCGCTCCCGCCTACCATGTGTTGTGTGTCACGTCTGCCTTGTATTGGTCCGCGTTTTGCCTGTTTGTAATTCTTGATTGGTCGGACAAAGAACTCTTGTCGCCGCCAGCTGGTGGTTTGGGGTAAAATAATGATTGTAGGTTGGACCGTTAATGAAATGTAACCCCACGTAACGATCGTATAATTGTTTGACTACATCTCCATGCAAATATATGTAAATAAAATCGTGTCACGGAGATGGAAATGCAGGGACTTTCTATACGAATACGTGGCCGAGTGTGCCCAAATCAAACATGGCCGTTTTTGTTCTTCCCACGGTTGGCTGACGCATCGGTCGTACTGTGTAGGATGAAGGGGCGCTCACATTGGTGGAAAACAGCAGTTATAAGGGTTTAAGTTGGCGGGAAGCACAGATGAGCGCTTGATGTGGTGTTTGCAACTAATGAAGCCAGGTAATTCGCCTAGGATCATTTTTTTTACGTAGTAAGTCTGTGCAGGAGTGCGTTGTATAGTTATGTGTTAGTAGGTTTTATATAGCGCAATCACATATGTAGCGCTTTAGAGGTGTGACAAGACTGGGCGGTAACGGGGCTCTGCCTGCAAACGTACACACTCACGAGGCTAAAGTTTTGTTTCTTATTCAGGCTCTAGCTTCTTATTCACTTCTTATTCAGGTCGCAGCATCAAATCTAGTTAGAAAAAACATGAACATTGTAGAAGCCAAAAATATTATCTTACACACGTTTCCATTTTATTTTTATTTGCCCAGCAAGATGTTGGGCATAAAATAGGGTGGCAAAGTAGGCACTCATATTTTTTTTTATTTTTTTTTAAAGTAGCTGTAGTTTTGCGATGGTTAAATGGCCTTGGGCAACAATTTTGATACTTTGAATCAACAGAGGGTGGTTATTTACATGTGATTCACATACATTTTGCATTGCCCAACAAGGTTTTGGGCATGAAATTGGGTGGTGGAGGGCACACATATTTGAACATTTTGAATATGTAACTAGTTTTGCAAGGGTTAACTTGCTTTGGGCTACACATTTGACACTTGAAAACAGAGGATAGCCGCTTACATGTGACCCACATAAATTTTGCATTGCCCAACAAGGCTTTGGGCATGTAATAGGGTAGTGAAGTGGCACATGCCTTGGTTCATCCTTTTGAATAAGTATATGTAGTTTTGCAATAGTTAAATGGTCTTGGTGATTTGACTCAATGAGGCATAGCAATTGATCCCCAGAGCACTGAACATGGTTCTCCAAAAGGTAAGGCTATAAACTACCCCAAAACTTCCCCTAATTCTAACCCTAATCCTCCCTTCACTGCAGCCTAACTCTCCCTTCTCCCTAGCCTGACCCTAATACTCGCTTCTGGATAGCCTAACCCTAAGACACCCTGCCCCCTCCCCACAGTGTTACCCTAACCATCCCCTAACACTGAAAGTCCCCAGAGAGGTTACTCACCTCTGGAGCTGTCAGCGGCATGTCCTGTGAAAATGAATGGGTGAGTATGCTGATAGGCACACTCACCCATTCATTTAAAAAAAATTCTAAAATGGCTCCCTAGTCGAAATAGAGACAGCCGAAAAAAGGAACTTTTGTCTGTCCCTGTTTCTGAAAGCAGTCCATTGTAGTGGAGCCTGTGACCGTACAAGGTGGTAGTCAAAAATTGCTGGTTTGTGGAAGGTGCAGTATTTTAAATTGTAAGAGTGTATAGCAGAAGCTGCCTCATCATACTAGAAAAGCTGTTGTGTAAAAAAAAATAACACTTTTATTAAGAGTTTTTTGTGTGAAGCTTTATATTTGTATCAATCTGTTATTGATTTTTTTTTTTTCATTAATTATTAGATTCTATATAATAGACCTACTTATGTTCGTCCTAATGTCAGTGCCAATGTAATAAGAAAATCTTGAGGAAAGATTACTTGTTTCCACTATAGCACTGGGGTTCCTACACTTCCTGGTCACTTTGTCCTTGGTCCTTTGGGTTTGTTTAACTCCCCTGGTTAAAAGACAAGTACTCTGCTGGATGCTACTGCCTCCTTACCACCAATTAAATAAATTATTTCTCTAGATGTTGAAAATTGAGCAGATGGCTGTATTTCTATTTGTTTTGCAGGTCTCCTCTGAAAACTAAGAATGTCTGTTGCTCCAATGTGTTATGAAACACAGTTTCTGGGATTTACACCACAAACCTGCATACTTAGGTTGTACATTTCTTTTCAAGACTATTTATTTGACATGTTGCTGGTTGTGGAAGGAGTTATACTGAAGAAATTAGAAAGATTTCAAGGATGTGGTATAAGTCGCTTTGAGATTCGAGAAGGTACTGAAAAATATCTGGAACTTCTAAATGAACGCTTCAATTTCATGTTTCAAAAACTGGAAAATTGTCTCTTTAAACTTGTCCTTAAAGTACCCAGAAACATTCTTTTGCCAGAAGATAAGGTACATGCAGAATATCCTTATGCTAAAGAAAAATTTGACAATTTGCAGAGTGAGACAAAGAATTTACAGGAACAATACAAGGCAGAAGTGTGTGCTACGAAATCGCTCTTAGCAGAGCTGGAGGAGCAAAAAATTGTGCAAGCTGGACTAGAAAAGATGTTGGCTTGGTTTGATGGGCTTGACAAAATTTGTAGAGAACATGGGAATATAGATCTGCTGGAGAGCTTTGCATTTATGGTTCAAACATCAAAAAAATTGCAGGACACTGTGGAAGAAATTGGTACAAAACATAAAAAACTTAAACTTGATTCAGACTCCAAGACTACATTTCAGTTAAGACCACGAATGTCAAACAAGGAAAAATAAAATTGTTGAATAATTTTGGATGACTTTAACAGAAGGCTTTAGATGTATTGTTGGGTGCTTTTTCCGTTTAAGGAATAGGAAGGCACAGACTTTGCAGTGACTCTAATCACAAATAAAGATTAATTTATTGTGCTGGAAGCTTATAGGAAGACTGACGTTTTAGTTATAGAGGAGGCTTACTAATTTTAATACCTAATCTAGAAATGTCTAAATAAAATTTCAAACAAGGACTTGACATGGCAACCGGAGATAGGTGAGCTGTCTACTTGGCATGTCATATGTGTTGTATATTTCTACACATCCCTCCCCTTCTGCCAAAAGCGCTGCTGAGTTTTCCCAACAGACATCTATCCCTGCAGTCCATACCTGTCTCCCCCTGAATGTCAGTGAATCCCTTTATTAAAAGCATTTTAGCTGTTTTCTGTACAAGGATTTAAACTCAACCTTTTACTAACTATAATTAGGTTATATCCCACACCAATATATATGCAGAAAAGTTTCTAATATATAGCAGTGGTATCGTCAATCAAGTCCACAATGGGACCTAACAAACAGTGGGTGCTATCACCCAATAAACCAAGTACCTTCAAAACCATTTAAGCCAGCTTTAAAAAAAATAAATTCTTCGCTAATGAGTACTAAAGTAACGGTTCGTGCCACACCATTACAACCAGTGTCTAAAAACTTGTATACTTTATTTTAAATTTACAATATAAAACATTTCTTGGTAATAAATTACTTCAAAGCAAAAACGATAGACTCTGTTAGGCACAGGATTACATAATATAGTAAAAATAAGGAATCCACTGCTTGCTCGCTGGACAATCGCCATATATTTATATTGTTTGTTAGTGCGGTCTCAAGCTATATACTCATTATATGTTTTTTCTGCTAGGTACACACAGAGGGCCCGATTTAATTAGATAAAAATCGTTCGCTGGCGTATTAACGCTATTTTTTTAAAAAAATTACCGGCGATATTTTTTTTTTTTACTATCCAATTATTTGTTTGCCTTAAAAATACGACGTTTTTGTAACGATATCGTTAATTAAAAATCCGCCCCTATGAGAGGTGCGGATTTTTAACACTGCCCTATCTTGTGCCCCAACAGGGCATGCTGATGCTTGTAGAACTACAAGCATCAGCATGCCCATGGATGCCAGCCAGGGGCCGCTGCGCAGGTGCCTAGGTAAAAAAAAAAAAAACCTTCTCTGAACATCGCAAAGCACCTCCTGCTAGCAGGAAGTAACCGGCGCTAATGACAGGTTATTAGCCAGTCTGAAATATATTTTTCTCCGTTAAATTTTTTTCCGCTGGCTGCTGTTTTAGTGCAGCGGTAAAAAAATAATTGAATCATCGAATTTTTACCGTTCAATTGCCGGCGAAGACGTCGTATTTTTTCCGACGCAATTTTTTAAAAAATATCGCCGGCAATTGAATTGGGCTCCGAATATTTTAACTTGCAATCCGATTCAACATTTTGTCAAAAATCAAATCCCACAATGCAGTGCAGTTTCTAACACTTCTACAGCATTGTGGGACAGTACACACCGGTAAAATGTTGGAGCTCTCTGATGATTATCGTGATAATAGCACGATAATCCGATAACCCTCCGGTGTGTACTTAACTGTGTATACAACTGGGTTATTAGTTCACATCTTGTGGCTTCATGGGTTTTGTTATCTTTCTTTTATGGATAGTTTTTTTTTTTTTTGGTTTTTTTTAATCATCTGAAAGAAAGAAGAATGATGTCATACACTTTCTAATAGATCAGGGCCTGGTTTCAGAGCTGTGCTTCTGTCTTTTTTTTCAGACGGAAGCGCAGCAAAAATTAGCACTGTGCATGCTCAGATCGGGAACGCACATAGAAAGATGGGCGCAAGTGTACCCATCTGTCTGTCCGCATCTGACCTGTGCATGTGACACTGGGACGTCCATGATCTTTAAATGAGAAAAGGGGTGTTTTTCTCATTTAAATATTGTGTGCAGGGCTGTTCGGTGGCTGCTTAACAAGCTGTACGCTTACACACAGTGTTATAAAAAATAAATATAAAATGCCTTATACATAAATTAACCCCTTCCCCCGCCAGGGCATGCTGGCACTAGGAGAACCAATAGCGCCAGCATGCCCTTCCAGCCAGGGCCTTCTGTGCCATAGGAATGCCCCCTTATTAAAAATCATAAGCTATAGTTCTGGCCATAATAATGTAAAAAAAAAAAAAAGTAAACAGTAAAAAATTAAAATAAAAATACTTACCTGCTCAGCTTTTAATCCTGAAGGGGGGAAAAACCCTTCTGGCACATCACAACACATGTAGGACTTGCAGGACATCCCAGCGCTATTGGCAATTCTACTGTCAATGGGGCATATTTATAACCTTGCCCATCGTAGGAAATCTCGTTTGAAACGTGAGTTCCCATGATGAGCAAGGTTATAAATATGCCCCATTGACCATAATATCTATCCAACAGTTAAATAGAGATATGACTATTGTACAATAAGGGCTTGAATAAGCATTTACATACTATCAAGATTCTGCATTGTCCCCATTTTACATGGAAATATTAAGGTAGTGTCTTCGTCCATAAATCCCTTGCTTGCAACAGGAGTGCCCCCCCATCCTTGTATGCGTGGGAGTTAGTGTACAATGTATTCTGCATTATTAAGTTCCTTTCTTAAAGCAATTCATTTAAAAAAAAGATTAAAGAAAATAAATTACTGAAAAGAGGCTTTATGCTATGCTTTAATATGATGTTTACTGCCTGTACACGCTTGGTTGAGATTTATGTGATTTAGTGACAGATTTCCAAACAAAATATGTAGATAATCAGCTGAGATGTATAAACAATTTATATGTTTATATGGTAATGAAATTCTGAGTACTTTGCCACTAACTTTGAATATATTTCTACATTGCTGTGACACATATTCTTTTCTATTAATTAAGTTTACTTATTCCATTTTATCTCCAGATAACGGTTTTATATTGTTTCATGGATGTATGGATAGGAGCTTTGGAAAATTATATAATATAATAACTACTTAATATAGTTATTTTAACTTAATCAACAAGTCCTTTCTGTCTCTGGGCACTCCCCTATAGGTTTTTCTGGAAATAAGATGTGCCTGGAGTATACAGACTGCCTTTAATTTACGGACAGGTTTGCCTGATTGGATTGGTGTTACAAGGTGTCCTACTCTCCTTCAGCATTGGTTGCCCTGGGAGACCATAGAAAGCACCAATTACACTAGGACCCAAGTTTCCTAATGGTTTTTGACTTGTCTGTATAATCCAGAGATTCTAACCCACAGTATCTACTTCATTAAATCTGAGTTGTCTCTCCTTCGATTTGATATTCCCAGGGAGAAACCACCTACTAAGATATCTGGAGTGCTATGGCAATTAACAGTTACTAAAATAGAACCATTATATAGCTGTATCTACTACATCACCTCTCTTACCCATTGAAGCTGTAGTCACCAGAAACTTTCAGGTGAGGATCTTTTAGTGTGTGTGTTTGTGTGTACGAACTCCTGTTCGTTTAGTCAACTGATTCATTTAATATCTACTAGCACTATAAATGTTCAAATCTGGAGGAGAAATTCTTACCCAGTAGTATAATTAGCCTCAACTTATTTACCAACACTGACTTCAGGTAACATTACTTTTATTATATTCTGCAGCATGGCTTTTATTTTAACCTCCTTAGGGATACTGGCATTTGTATGTTTACTTTTATTTTAAAATAACACATTTTAAATGGAAAGCTTATTGAATTTTAAATATGTTTATAACTCATTCAATATAATCAATATTAAAATATATTTAGGCAATACATTTATAGTTTCTGTGCATTTGACTTGGGCAAATCACAATGTTAAAAATTTGTCCCTGAAGTGAAAGTTTGCATATTAATATTATACAGAAGACAACGTGATTTTGTTTTTTTTATGGTTAATATGATTCAATAAATTTATTGTGTAGTAAAGTGTAGCTTCTTTATATGGAAGGATGCATTTCATATATCACAGGATAGATTATTTTAATTTCATTTGCCTCCATATGGCAGTACCAGCATGGGTTAATCTCCCCTGATTGGAGCCTCACAGGAAAGAAAAGAAGACCCAGGGGTATATAAGCGTCACTTCCTCTTCCTCCTGTGTCTTTTTTTTCTTTCCTTGTGTGGAGCCAGAGTAGGTTACTGTTTTGTTTATGGGAGCTTACCTGCCTTTTTTCCCGGTCAGCGCGGCATCCTGACGCCTGGGACCGGAGGTGGGAGCTGGCCTCCACAGCGCCTCTGCTCCGACAAACGCTGAAGCTGTAGGGCTGCCCCTAGCAGCGAGGGCGGGTTGGCTGCGGTGTCTGGGCCGTATGTGGCAGCCTAACGGCGGCCATTTTCTCGTAGCCCTCCGTTTAAAGGGGGCGTGACGTCACTTTAAAGGCGCCAGATACTAAAGTCCCTCTGGCGCCAAGTATCGATGGTTCACAGCAGCAGCAGCTGTTCTCCTATGGATAAAAACTGCAGCATGGCAGATAAAAGAGCCCATAAGTCTGGGTAAGCTCCTCATCCTATGTTTTATTTGGTTTTAGATGTACTGTTAGTTAGACAGTGTCTCTTTCTAGGTCTGAATCCAGCAAATCTTCTAAATCTATGGATAAGCCTAAACATAAAAAACTTCATACTGCAAAGTGTGCAATGTGTGAGGCACCATTGCCTGAAAATAACAGTGGCTCAGCGTGTGAGGCATGCAAATCATCTCAGCAGCAACAACAACCACCGCCACAATATGCGGATCTTATTAAATTTATGAAAGAAAACTTTGTTACAAAAGTTTAGCAGTAAACGCCCCTAGATCTGCACGTAGTGACAAATCGGAAGACTCGGAACCGGAAGTACAGATGATGCTCTCAGAAGAGTCAGATACAGGGTCTCTTCACTCATTAGCGGAAGCAGACTTCAATTAAGATTTAGTGTACAGCCTTTTGAAACTCATACACAAAGATCTGAATCTGGAGCAACTTCTGGGGGAGGACAAAGTGCAGGATGTATTGTTTCAAGAGGGTAAGAAAAAGTCCAAAGTGTTCCCTTTATCACCTACACTTAAGGGAATTATTGAAGAAGAATGGAAATGTCCAGATAATAGACTTCCTGTTTCACAAAAATTATCCAAATTATATCCCTTTTAAAGAAGATACTAAGAAGTGGGAGAATCCCCCACATGTAGATGCAGCTATCGCCAGGTTGGCTAGAAAAACAACATTGCCACTGGAAGACGTAAATGTCTTTAGAGACAACATGGAGAAAAAAATAGAAATAGGGACAAAGAAACAGCATTCTATCGCAGGAGCAGCAATCAGGCCAGCAGCAGCAACAGCAATTACTGCCAGAGTACTCAGAGGTTGGTGTAACAATCTCAAAGCAAGCACCTTGGATGGAGTAAGGAGGTTAGAACTGGTTAAAATCATTCAAGACATCCAACTGGGAGTGGAGTTCATCTGCGAAGCGTCTTTAGACTCCGTGAGGCTGCCAGATCAGCGGCAGCAACAGCGGTCACCAGATGGGCTTTGTGGCTTAAAATCCAAAAATAAGTTACTGACCATTCCTTTCCAAGGGGATTATCTCTTTGGAAAGAATTTTAGATGATATCATAGCAAAATCATCTGGAGGAAAATCAGCATGGCTACCGCAGGACAAACCTCAGAAAAAGAATTATAGCTAAAAAAATTATAGATCAACATCCAATGAATATAGAGATGCAAGGTCCTATAGGCCAGGGAGAGGCTATCGGAGGGGCCAATGCGCCACATCAAGGTCTAATTTTCGTCAACAAAGAGGAAAAGATGTTAGTTACTAGCAAGCAAGGCTCCCAATGACGCCAGGAGCAACAGCATAGACAGTCCGGTGGGAGGAAGACTGGAAAAAATGTTTTCATCAATGGGAAAATACAACTACGGACAGATGGGTACTGGAAGTTATCCAGTACGGTTACAAGATCGAATTTCATGAAATGTCCAGGAGTTTTTTTTTCTGCAATCAAAAATGCCGACAGAAGTATTACAGGCAGAGGCGTTATTGTCCAGCCTTCAGACCATGTGGGATCAGCAAGTCATCACAAGTGTTCCAGGCTCACAAATAGGTACAGGCTGTTATTCAAGATTCTTCATAGTAAACAAATCTTCTGGAGGTTTCAGAACCATTCTGGATCTCAGGAAAGTAAACAGTTTTATCAAAATCAAGCATTTCAAGATGGAGTCGCTGAAATCTATCGTTGCAAACCTCAGAACAGGATGTTTTCTCACAAAGGTAGTTTTAAAGGATGCCTATCTACACGTGTCTATAGCACTAAATCATCAAAAGTATCTGAGATTCTGTATTCCAGGGAAACACTTTCAATTCCGGGCCCTTCCTTTCGGGCTGACCACTTCGCCTCGCACCTTTACAAAGGTTCTCATAGTAATAATAGCAGACATCAGACTAAGAGGCATAGAAGCCAGGGCATACCTGGACGACATTCTCATAGCGGCACCTTCGGAATAACTAGCACTGATAAATACAGTGGAGAGAGAGCTGACACTGTCAGAAGATAACTACGGAGTGTCAGAGGCTAAGGACAAAAAAGTATGTGTCATCAGGCCAGTGCCTAAAGGTTTTAGGTCTACTGTCTTCCGCCATAAAGTTGGTGAGTTGGGCAAGGCTTCATACAAGAAGTTTCCAACTAAATTTTCTGAAACAGTGGGATGGAGATACAAAAAATCTGCGTCAAAGAATAAGGTTATCAGAGGGAGCTATGGAAGACCTACTGTGGTGGTCGGACAAAGTCAGACTTCAGCAAGGAAAAACCTACTTCACAGAAGATCAGGTCGTGGTCACTACGGATGCCAGCTCCTCCGGATGGGGGGCAACGTGCGTTCAGCTACTGGCACAAGGCAGCTGGAGTCAAGGCACAAGTTCGCTTCACTCAAACTTAAGAGAATGCAAAGCGTTATTATACGCATGCTAGCATTTCCGAGAAGTCCTACAAGGGGAAAATCTCTTGATAAGGTCAGACAACAAAGCAGTTGTGTCATACCTCAACAAACAAGGAGGCACCAGGAGCTTGTCACTAATGAGAGAAGTAAGAAAGGTGTTGATCTGGGCAGAGAACAATACACACAATATTTCAGCCGTCTATATAGCTGGAAAAGAAAACATTTCCGCGGATTTTCTAAGCAGGCATCAATTAATGCCAGGAGAATGGGAATTAAATCCAGAAGTCTTCAAGTGGATAACCCACAAATGGGGACATCCGGAAATAGATCTCCTGGCGACCAACAAAAACGCAGATATTTTTCAAGATAACAGGTCCCGTGGTCGGAAGGAATAGATGCCTTGTCCCAGAGATGGGACTTCAAACTAGCCTACGCTTTTCCACCAATACCGCTGATTCCAAAATTTCTAGCAAAACTGCAGAAGGAGACAGCAACAGTCATAACAATCCTGCCATTCTGGCCAAGAAGGCCTTGGTTTGCCAGAGTACTAAACCTGGCAATAAAAAGCCCGTTAAGGCTGGAGCCATCAGAAGCCCTGCTACAACAAGGGTCATTCTATCATCCGAATCCAACAAGTTGAAAATTTATGGCATGGTTACTGAAACCAGATATCTAGAAAATCAAGGTTTCTCGGCTAAGGTGGTGGAAACATTACTCAGAGCAAGAAAATTCTCAACGTCAAGAATCTACTATAAGATATGGAGAAAATTTGTGTATTAGTCAAGAGAAAATAACAAAAAATCATGTAACATCCCAGTTATTCTAGATTTCTTGCAATCTGGTGTAGATAAAGGCCTTAAAACATCCTCCATTAAGGTTCAAATTTCCGCACTTAGCGCGTTATTAGACAAGCAATTAGCCAGTAATAAGTATGTCAGGAGATTTGTACGAGCAATCAGTAAGATTAGACCAGCGTATCGATCCCCTATAGCACCGTGGGATCTTAATCTAGTGCTACATGCTCTAATATCACCACTGTTTGACGGAACTGATGACATCTCTCTTAAATTCCTAACGCTGAAAACGGTGTTCCTGGTAGCCGTAACATCGGCGAGAAGAGTGTCTGAGCTTCAGGTGCTCTGGGCAGAAGAACCTTTTACAAATTTCTTTCCGGTCCGTGTTGTACTACGTACTAACCCTCAGTTCCTTCCTAAAGTTGTCTCAGATTTTCATCTGAATCAAGAGATAGTCCTGCCATCCTTATATCCAAACCCAAAGAGTGGGAAGGAAGAGAGGCTTCAAAAGCTTGACTTAGTAAAAAGTCTTAAAATGTACCTAAGTATTACTTCTAAGTTTAGGAAAAGTAAGCAACTATTTGTTCTTACGGAAGGTGCAAGAAAAGGTTATGCTGCATCTAAACCCGCTATAGCAAGATGGTTAAAAAGTTGTATTATGGAAGCATATAAAGTGAGAGGGGTAGATCCACCTCATGGAATTAAGGCCCACTCCACTAGGTCCCTTGCAGCTTCTTGGGCACAGAGAGGTTCTGCTTCAGTCGAGGAGATCTGTAAGGCAGCGGGGTGGGCATTGAAACATACTTTTGTTAAGCACTACAGAGTAGATACCCAAGCTTCTGCGGATGCGAAGTTTGGCAGAAGTGTACTCGCTTCAGCTATATAAAAAAATAAAAAAAAATCATCTGAGTTAAGATATGTTTTAGTTGGTATTACCGGTTGGTAATTATATTTAATTTATCCCAGCCCTAGGGTTTTTTACTGCTTAGGTAATACCCATGCTGGTACTGCCATATGGAGGCAAATGAAATAACAGATTATTACCTGTTAATTTGTTTTCATTTACTCCATCATGGCAGTACCAACTTCCCGCCCAAGTAGTCTGAGAGCGGATAGCTATTGGTTTGGTTTGTTTTTGGGGTTTTTTTGTATATGTCTTAACTGTGCTTTATTTGAGCTTTTGAAATCGGAAGACACAGGAGGAAGAGGAAGTGACGCTTATATATCCCTGGGTCTTCTTTTCTTTCCTGTGAGGCTCCAATCAGGGGAGATTAACCCATGCTGGTACTGCCATGATGGAGTAAATGAAAACAAATTAACAGGTAATAATCTGTTATTTCTAACCTATATGAGCGTTAAGCATGGGCTGGATCCTGATTTAAGAAGGATCTTAAAATTAAGAGATTGAAGATTGCACCTGGGCAAAACCATGTTGTTTTCAAGTGGGGGTAAAGTTAATTGTATTCTTTGCATGCTTTGAATTGCTTCCTGCACACAGATACTGACCAGCTTTACTTTCACACTGTTATTTAGACTTGGGCTAGAAAACATCACCTCTCAACTCTAATACTGTCTGCAACAGATAAAATATGATTCCCCTGCAATCAAAACGGTTTAGCCCAGGAGTAACTTTCCTCTCTTAGGACCTGATTCACACTTAAGAATCTTCTTTAAATAAGAACTTAAAGTCACACCTGGGCTATACCATGTTGATTGCAGGGGTCATATTTCATCTGTTGCAAACAGTACTAGTGTTGAGAGGTGATATTTCCCAGCCCAAGTCTAAATACCAGTGTAATAGTAAAGCTGGTCAGTATCTGTGTGCAGTAAGCA
>WWET01003858.1:44915-55616 GCA_011038615.1 Limnodynastes dumerilii | reverse complement strand
GGCACTGTGTATGTGCTTACCCTGTCTCCGGAAAGTGAAGGCCCGCGGGGTCGCCTGCAACCAATACAGTGCCGCCAGGATGATGAACCTGGCGGCACTGTACTTGCTGCCGCGGCCCCGCACAGGGCCTTTACTGCACAAATGCAAGCCTGGCGGCCATTGCCGCCAGCCTTGCAAAAAAAATAAAACAAATTTAAAAAATTATTTTTTTTTGCGGAAGGGAGGCGGGGGTCATGGGGGGGGCCCTCGCCTAGGGCCCCGCAAACCCTAGGGCCGCCCCTGAATAAATGCTTTATGTGCCTTTTTACCCTTATCAGCACCTATATACATTGTGATTTGAGACCATGGAAGATCTATAATCACCTCCTAAAAGTAGAAGACAACTTGCATTTACTGTACAATCTATATCACTCACCCAGTGATCCTGATCCCTTACTTACACACAGGTGTAATAGCACAAACACAGGTACATGACATGAGATGGAGCATATTCTCTGCATCCTCCAGTCTTACACATTCTTATATATTACAGTCATTGTACATGTGAGATAGTGATATGAACAGTGTGTGTTACCCAGGATGGCGTAGAAGGCTGCCCGCTCCTCTGGACTCAGGACGAGGAGCTCCTCCGGTGGCTGCTCCACGTGGCGTCTTTTCCCACGTCCTGGATCAGCTGCAGACGGGAAGCTAGGAGGGGAAAGAGAAAGCACAGTTTCTATATGTTGTGTTATCCCATGAAAAATAAGTTTGGAACCGGCTGGGAGAGAACGGCCCTATATAGATAGAACCGTTCCTGATGGGGACCCACACCCTTAATACAAATATAATGACTAATATAAAACATATTTTTATCCTCTGAAGAAATCCCCTAAGCGGGATGAAACGCGTCAGATCAAGACCTAGATTTATTACCTATCATTGCCGCTATTAAAGCTATCTATTTGTGGAGACAAGATATATCACTCCTTTACACCGATACTGAATTGCAGACAGGTGGAAAGCTGAGGAGTAGGAGAGCCTGCCTCCACCTGTGAAAACACAGGAACGATCATGGAGAGAACCGAGAGGTATACTATCCTACTCTGGGACCAGAGCTAAATCGGACGAAGCACCGCTCTTACATCCACACAGTACTTCTCACTTGCATTTGAACCAAGTCCATACAGCTTTCAGGAGGGATCCTACTGTACCTGCATAGAACGCTTGCACTTTCCCAATACCTGTGCGGTCGGAAACGGGGACGCCCGCTCCTCCCGCTAGATGGTTCAGTTTCATCTGGGACTCATGCATACATCATCAATCAGCTAAGTACTGTACAGTTCTTCTATACTATATTCTATATTTATCTGTTCCTGTGTACCAATAGTGTGATTAACTGCATTTGATCCATAAGCTAAATACCACGCTGAACTTGTGTCCCAATACCAACTGTCATACACAGTGAATATACCAGAGTGAATACCAACTCTACACTCGGATATAACATCATTAACAGAACTGGGACTACTAACTACTATATAGGAAAGTTTTTCAGCTTGCAAGTGTATACACATATTGTGAGAATTTAGTTACAAGGATCCAAATAGCGGCTACCTAATTTTAATGGGTAATACTAGTGTTTATTTAATTATGTCTTTATTTTAGGTATTACTAGTTGTTGAATAAAATTGTCAGCTTATTTTTAACCACTGGAAGGTGTGTGTTACTAAAATTTTTTATTATCATTGTTGTTGTAGTCTAGGGGTATTTCCCTCAATAATTTTGATATCTAGGTGATTATACCTTGTTTTGTTATATTAAATAAGGGATCTCTGTTGGCTAGCGCTGGTGCTCTTTTCTCCTGATGTTGTATGAGGACCCACTGTTAAGTGCTAATGACTATTTGCCCAGACATCTCACTATTATTATATCAACATCTCATTTAAATTTTTGCTTCAGGATTACAATTCATTAAATTATAAAACTGAACAATGTGAATGTAGACCAAGATTAATGTGAAGTATAACCAGTCTTCAGTTAATTTACACATATCCAGGGACATACTAAACAAAGCCAAAGTTGGCTCATGAGGGCAGAGTAGGTGGTCTTGTCACATTCCTTTTTTAACAAGCTTTCAGGCCAGACCCTCACTAACTCCTGTCTGCATATGTACCACTTGACAATGCTGCTGAAAGTACTTCCTTATACGCATAATGCACCTTACAAAAATAGATAAGAGTGTTAAAGGAAAAAGTTGGGAGATTCTGGAGAAGATAAACAATGTTGATTACACATATTGGACATATTTTAAGCTAAACTTATAGTCATGAAAATGCAGCCTATAAGGTCTCCAGACTATTCATAGGCTCAATATCAATGCTGCCACAACTTTCTATCACACTGATTTATTCTATATCAGTCCAATAAAAAATGAAAATAGGTAAGGTTCCTTCCTTATAAATCAATTTTGCACTAATATGCATAGTGTGGTCACTAAAATCATTCATACTACCCCACCCTACATTTTAAGACCAGAATACAAAACTTTCACTTATAAACAGTACATACATTAATACCCATTACAGCTAATTACTGTACAAAACCTAACCATTTATTTTTAATATTATAAACAGGGCGGGTCACATGTTCTCAGTACAGTATAAAGAAAAATACTGCAGTAATACCATCATTCACATCCCTGCATTAACAGGCACCCCAGTGTTTACACAACACTTACTACTCACCCACCAAAACTTGTGTGGAACAGGAATTTAAAGCACGCAATTCATCCAAGGAGTGGCCCTAAAATCTAGGGCTTTATCTGATATCTAATGTAGAAAAATAGGCCTTTGTGTGATAACCAGGGTGTATTAAATCTACTTTATGGAATGTAAATGGTATGTATATGACCTTAGAACACCAAGCCCTGAGTGATGCTCTGTCACGCACTGGAATGTTTGCCACAGTTAGACTTCTATTTTCCTCCTTACTAGCTTTATCATCATACAGATGCAGAATGCAACATGAAGACCAGCATATTTAGTAGCCTCTCACTTTATGCCCCCATCATGTAGTAAACAAGGGTGCTAAAGATCAATGGGCCGTATTCAGAGATGCGTTTTTTCAAAGGTACGCAATTATACGCACGCACGTAGCAAGCCAACACCCATGACACTCCACTCTCTTACTTACGTGCGTATATGTGTGCCATACGTGCGATTCTATGAAACTGCACCCTCAAAGACTCATTTAAATGCCTCCCCACCCTCTTTCACGTAACTTTTCAGGTACGTATTTCAACCCCGCCCCTCCATACGTATGTCCCCAAGTGTGATTCACATGTCGCTGCCTAAAGCATGCGTATATTCTACGTTATTTAAGTAAATAAAGTTACTACGCATGCGCAGTTACAACGTACCTAAAAATAAGCACGTAACTTCCTGTGAAAATGGATCTGTGAATACAGCCCAATGGGCCTTATCCAGAGCTACGAAATTGGCCGATTTCGAGCGAGCGTACGACCGTTTTTTGCGTATTTTCGTACGAAAATCCGCACTGCGCATGTGCCCAGTATGACAGCTTCCGGTCGGCTGGACGACATGAGCGTATAGCGTTCGTATTGTGTGCAAATTGTTCGCTCGAGGGGCGTGCGTTCAGTACGACGGTCGCCTGGGCGCTCGTTTTACTACACGGAGGCGGGGATAGCCATTTAAATTGTACAGTATGGGCGTGCTAAGCCCATACGCTTTGCGTAATATGTGCGAAAATTCGTACGGCCGACGGGAGTACCTAGTGTAGGGTATGTAGGCCCGTGGTTAGGGTATAGCCGCCGTAAGCAGGTACTTTACTATGGGAGTGTTAGGGGCGTGTATGTTTATACGCACGGTCGAACGTACGCATTCGGCCGTCGTGCGAATATTTCGCAGCTCTGGATCAGGCCCAATGTCTTTAGGTTCTTTTCTGGTCATCCTAAACAACCCCTTTGCTTCACTCACCGAGGATGCCAGTAACATATACATATTATATATACATTCATATGTATAAAAAAAACAAGAGCTGTGTACAAAGAAACGGCAGTGGTACTTTGATAACATTAACAAGAAGAGCATGGGCAAGAACTTTCAGGGTTAGCTTGAAATATAACCAAGTTTATAATTGCAAAATCACAGAATAAATTACCATTTGACAAAGAAATGTATTTTCCAATGTTTAAATTATTAACATTTTTTGCTTTACTATTAAACCATAGTCAGTTTTAAGATGATCCATAGCTTAATAAAATAAATTACTATTTTAGCAATAAGTAATTGTATGATTCATAATTGCTTGATATAGCACAAACTATTGTACACACTTTCTGAACATAAAATAAGCAAGTAGAGATGCAAATTTCCAATAAAGCATAACAGAGACAACTAATTGTGACTGTCAACTGGCAGAAAAGTAGGTCAACTCTTAATTAAGTAATTAAAGATTCAGATACCATTAATTTCCTCTAGACACCTGAATTTAAGTGAAGGGGGGTTAGCAACGCTCAGTATAAGGCTTCAAGCAGGACCAAGGTTCCAAAGACAAAGAAAATATATTTAACTATTTGTCATAAGCTATACTTAGACCAGAACAAAGGGAATATAAAAACTATGAAAAATTATTCCAAAAACTCCTATCTGATCTGTCGTGCTAAGTGTCTTAATTAATGCAGCAATGTCATTACAAGTGATGAATTCATGGTAAAATCACCATACTCTTTAATTAAATCAGCCTAGGAGGGAGTTTTGTAGCTGAGGATTGTGTATGATGTGAAACATGTATTTATTTTATTTCTATGTCAAACATATTTTTTTTAAATAAATATTCCTCAACTGAAATAGAAAACAGCATTACTGCATATATAAACATATTATGCCATGGTAGCAGGATTTGTTAGCTCTCATTTATGCTATAAGAACATGTTTTCCCTATTCTATTCTATTTTAACCAGCTCACCTTGCATGTCTTATGCTCATTAACATAAACAGTTTTAAAACGGAGTACATAATAAAAGCAAATGATGTGACATATATTATAAAAATCTGCCAACAAGGTTGCAGGAAAAAAACTAAATGTTATTTTCTATTTACTCTCTGCCTCTACCTCCCCTACGTACTCCCTGACACACATGACTTAGATTTATTTTGATTTGATATTTACTAAAGGCGCTTTTGGCTGGCGATTATGAATCGCCAGCCATTGCCACGATTTTCAGGATTCACTAAGGGCCACTTTTCTTTGGCGATTTTTAATCACCCGCGAGAAGCGTCGCTTTAGCAAGGGGTAAATCGCTGTGCTTTTCTATAGAAAAGCACCGTGATTTGCCCTTTAAAAAATCGCTGTAGCTTTGATAAAAAAAAAAAAAAGCCAAGCGCAGAAGGCTCAGCATTGGTTAGCCATGTAGTAATATCAGCGTCAGCATGGTAAGCCTTCTAAACATGCTGCGCTGTGTGTGGTGCATGAAAAATAAAAAACAGTGTGCACAAAACATAGTTATACATTAATATACATGGGTATCTAAAATAAACATTTACACTGCCTAATAATGCCCCCTAATGTGTGAACTTACCTCCGGTGGCCACCTTGTATTATAATAAATGTGTATTATTGTAGTGTGTGTTGTAGAAATTAAATAAAATTTTTTCACACTCACCGTTTTGCTTTCATCATTCTTGGGATGAGTTGCTTGGAGTTTCTTTCTTCTTGGCAGGAAATCTTCTCCAAATGCTTGTAGAATCTTCTCCGGTTGATAGAAGATGCATCTCCGGTCCTCTCTTCAGCTCCTTGGACTCTTCTGGACTTGCCACGGCGACAGGATCCTTCTTCTTCTTCCGCGTTGCTCCTAATGACCATTTGGTCACTAGAGGGCAGCCTTTTATATTAATGATGATGTCATAAACACTAGAGCGCTCACTAGAGCCCCCTAATGTAACTTACGTAATCATTTCTATTAAAGGGGTGCTCTCTATTGACCGAATGGTCATTAGGAACAACGCAGAAGAAGAGGAAAGATCCTGTCGCCGTGGCAAGTCCAGAAGAGTCTGAGGAGCTGAAGATAGGACCGGAGCTGCATCTTCTATCAACCGGAGAAGATTCTACAAGCAACTGGAGAAGATTCCCTGCCAAGAAGAAAGAAGCTCCAAGCAACTCTTCCCAAGAATGATGACAGCAAAACGGTGAGTGTGAAAATGTTTTATTTCATTTCTACAAGCAAACTTTTTTGATTATTAACAAGTAAATAAGTAATGACTGTGGGTATACGACAAGAGTGACCCCTGTCACCTTTGCTTTTTTAACTTAGCTATTTATCCACTCCTTTGTATTTTACAGTCCACTGTTAAATTCAAGGGAATTAGAACAAGTGACTGTATGACCAAACTTACTGCTTTTACAGATGATCTGCTATTGTATATTTCTGACCCTCTTTCTTTACTACCTATCATTTTTAACATAATACACCATTTTGGTCTAGTCCCTAGATTCACTATTAATCAATCTAAATCTTTAGGACAATCAAAAGTCTTGGTTGGCACTATTGGTTCATCAATAAATGATTGTAGCAGTATTGCTGTGATTCATCTATTACGTTGTAACCATTGGTGTAAATACTGAAAATCATTCGCCTGCTTGTTTCTTTATTGTTTTACTTATATCTGACTGTACTATGTAACATATTGAGTTAAGTTTTGTACAATTATGTTATATTTTTTTTACTTGCTCCAATAAAGTTTGAGGGGGGAAAAAATAAAAAGAAGATTTTGTTAGAAATTAACCTTCTTGAAACAATGAAGTAATCAAAATTGCATGTATAATCAGGGTGTAATTGATTTTTCTCTAAATGTAAGCCATCATGGAAGATCAAAACACATTGCCATAAAGCATCAGAAACTTGGTTAATGAGGGTCAAATAGTTGTGAACTATATCGCATCACAAAAGAACCTTGCAGATGTTTTGATAAAAGAACTTGTATATTCAAAGTTATGTGGACTTCTGAGTCCTTTTGGATTGGAATAGAGAGAGAAAGGTTAATATTGTTATGTTTTCTTTATATTGATATTTGAGGACTTCAAACAAGGTGGGGGTATTAAAGTTATGTACTTTTGAATGCTGTGAAATTTGCAAGCCTGCTTAGTTACAGCACCTAGGTGGCGCTGTTGCAAACAAAAAATTATTAATTCTTCATCTTTTCTGATCAAAACACATTAGGATAGGATGGAGGTCCTCTCACAGGACCCTATTATATCTCATTTACTATAGTTGCACAGGGACATGCTTGTAACTATGGACTGGAACCAGACTTCCAAACAGCGTTTTCTGATTGCTAGGATCGGAAAATGGCTGTTTTTTGTAACCAGCGTATATATGTGCGCTACATTCCCAGGAAGGATCTGGATCCAGAGTTTCATCCTATTATCACTTACGATGATGGGAAAGTACTTTACAAGAAGCAGAAAGTGTTTCTGATATGTAGGATGGGGTGGTGGTAGTTCAATGAGGGCATAAGTGCCCTCTGTACTGTTCAGACTTTTGAGCAATCTAGGGTCCTCAAAGTGTAAGTCCATAAAAGCACGAGAAGTTACCTCCACTTGCCCTTTTTCAGAGGGATTGGATCCCTGCTCTAAGCGCAGCATTAGAGCATAATTCTGGATCTGGCCATATATAAGATATTTCTGCACATTGTCAAAACTAAATAACTGTATACTTACCTGTCTTGTACAATTATGTTTGTTTGCCAGTTACTATACTTACTGGCCACCTTTCTCCTTTTTGAGAGCATAAAATCTTGAGATCTGGAACTTATTAGCCAAAAAAAACTTGTTAATGGTACATAGGGCCTGATCCAGACCTACGACCGCAATCGCCCGCGAGCGTAGCGTACGTTCGCCTGGGCGTAAAAACTTTCACGCCCATAACACTCCCATTGATTGTACCTGCTTACGGCGGCTGAACCCTACCCTAAGATTTTACAGCGTACGTGCGAATTTTCGTACCCATACGCTGTTCGTACTGGGCTTAGCACGCCCATACTGTACAATTTAAATGGCTATCCCCGCCTCTGTGTAGTAACTCGAGCGTCCAGACTATCATCGTAAAAAACGCACGCCCCTTGAGCGAAAAATACGCTGAAAATTCGCTCGCTGTACGCTCATGTCCTTCGGTCGACCGGAAGTTGTCATACTGCACATGCGTAGTGCGTTTTTTTTCACGAATTTTCGCTTACGATGTGCGTTCGCTCGCTTGCGGTCGTAGGTCTGGATCAGGCCCATTGAATCTTGTAACACTAAATCTGCATTTAGCTGCACTAAATAGTAACAATGGATCAGTCATTTACCAGTACAGACTGAGGACCAGATCCAGACCCTTGAAAGCTTTCTGTATGTGTGGGGGTCTGAAAGTCTCTACGGAAGAGGGGAGTAAACTCTTCTGTAACTCTCCTCTCTTGTGTGGACTTTAGGTGACTTACGCTGCCATAAGGCAGTCTTAAATTACCGGTGAGGATCAGCGGTCTGTACGACCGCTGATCCACACATAACCCCTTAATCCCACCCAGAGTGTATAATTTAAATGATTATACCCCCCACCCACCCATCACTAGGTATTCCTTCCCCCTCCATTCAAACAGGTCAGCTGCAAGAATGGACCAAGGAAGATTGGGAATGTCCTGAAGCTGCAGGGGCTCCTGTGGTTGATGAGGTTGCAGAGCATTGCACGGTGCACAAGCTGAGACAGCACGTTCAATATCACTGTACATAGAGGGACAGAACATGACTTCATGGGCTCTGTGCTCGGTAGCCTAAAGGCCAGCATGGCCTTGGTGCAACTGCTGGGTGTAAAATTTCTGAAGTGCATTAGGAATGAAAAAATGTTGACCCCGCAGTATCATGCCATCAGACACAGTAAGCTCATTCCTCATGCTGTAGAAGGAGTGGAGAGAGTGTGGCAGTTCTTTGGAGGAGGATGGCCAGCCTTCAAGAATCACTTTAGAGAGTTGCTGGCAGAAGTCATCTGCCAGGGAAGCAGCACACAGCTCTTCTAGCTGCATGGAAGACATTACTTCCACAGCCATAACCTCATAGTCATCCCCAGCAGTTTCCATGTCAGTGGCAGGTTGGAAAGAATGTGACAAGGCATCAGCAATATATATTTCTTTACCCCGTTTGTAGACAACATCCAAGTTGTAGCGTTGCAGCTTGAGCATCATACCTTGAATATGGGACGAAACAACATGAATCCACTTTTTAGTATGGTGATGAGTGGCTGATGGTCAGTTTTCACTGACAGGACGGCCATAGATGTAGTCGTGGAAGCGGTGGCATGCGAATACTAGCACCAACAGTTCTTTTTCAATTTGAGGATACCAGGTCTCTGTGCCAATAAGAGCCCTGGAAGCAAAAGCCACCGGTTTGTTGTGTTTGAGGCACACAGCCCCTGGACCGCTTTGTGAGGCATCTGCAAACAGGCCTTACACCAGGATGTCGTTAACAATGATCTGACATGCATAACCTGCAAACAGTTGTTCCATGCAACGCTGGAAAACCTGGCGGTTGTGATTCCCTAGGGCATACAGAGGAAGACACCACCCGATTTGGGTCATGAAGGCAGTGAGCAAGGACGAAGCTCTGGCAAGAGGAATCTGCCAGAACCCACACTTTGCATCCAGTGTACTGAAGAATTTGGCACCTGGCATGTCAGCGATCACTTGCCCAATGATTCGGAGTGGATGATACGGTCGTAACAGCGCCTTGTTTAAATGCACTGGATCAATACAGAGACGCACAATTCCATCTTTTTTGATGCTGCTACTATTGCTGACACCCACTGTGTTGCTTCTTCTATGGGGGCAATAACACCTAAATGAGTTATACTATGTATCTCTTTAATGACTCTGTCTTTCATTGCGACAGTTACCCGCCTGGGGCAGACAGTTAGTGTTATGGATTCATCAAGTCGCATGTGATACAACACTGGAAGCTTCCCAACAGTGCTACATAAAGTTTTTCATTTCTGGAACATTTATCTGTACTGCGTGTACCTCAGGGCCCAGTTTCAGCAGACCTAGCTTGATGCGGTCAGGCAAACCCAGGAATAGTCTAACATTGTGATTCACAATGTGGAACAGCAGTTCAGCATGTGTGAAGTTTAGTTTAGCAGTGCCCAGAGTTCTGATAATATGATAATATGACCACCATAGGCCACCAGGTTAATTTTATCATGGTGGTTTATTTGTGCCGTTGGGTCTAATTCTTGTAACTGTGTCTTGGAAATGACATTACACTTTGCTACTGAATCTATTTTATTTCTGGCCATGTTGTTTGTGTGCTGTACTCTTAGCTTAATGAATATTTCACCCCTCTCAGCCATGTGATCTACACTATCACAGACTATTGTACGGACCGATTCCAACTCTTGCTCGGTCTCAACCTGGTTGATCTGCTGGGGTGAGCGGCTGTACTGTACTCGGCTGGCGTTTTGAAGGGTTTCGATTCTTGGACCGGCAACATCTAGCAAAATTGTTCCATTTCTCGCAAGCATGACACCCAGGGTCGCCATTAGGGGGGGGACACTAGGCCCGGACAGAGAGAGGGCCCGGGATAGCCCCAGGCCTCCTCTCTGTCCTGCCCAGGACACTAGTAAAAGTTGTTGGCAGAGGTCTGAATGCCTTGCAGTTCAGACCTCTGCATTACCATTAT
>WWET01003858.1:0-44483 GCA_011038615.1 Limnodynastes dumerilii | reverse complement strand
TCTATATCCATATACACACACACACACACACACACACATATCTTATAGGAGTATGCATGTTAAATAAATAAAAATTCAAGGGGGGCCCCACCATTTCTGATAGCGGCCCTGATTACACCGCTTGTTGTATGCGGGGCAACGTTGTCTATCGGGAGGGTGCTGTGAAGCGCAGTTCCCACATAAGGTAGTTTGGCGCAAAATGGCAGCCAGGATGCACACATCGGCATCCTCTCAATTCCCTGGTGCCCTTTTCAGACTGTTTATTGAGCATGCAAATATTAATGGTTGTCTCTAATGTGAGCTTGTCACTACGTATTCCACATACAATTCTGTCACGAATGAGCTCATCTCTGAGAACACCAAAGTCGCACCTCTTTGCCAGCAATCGCAGTGTGGATACATAGGACTGTATGGATTATCTCCCTTTTGATTAGTAGTGTTGAAAGTGTGTCTATCCATGATTACATTCTTCACTGGCAGGTAGATTTCTTCAAACTTTGCAATCAGGATGTCAGGATCCTCTCTGTCTTCCCCATCAGCGTACAAAAATGCATCTGATTTGTCCACAGTGTCAGAGCGTACACAAATGCATCCGATTTGTCCACAGCGTCAGTACCTGCAAGGTTCAGTATGCCTGGACTTTCTTGGACTTGTCTGAGAGGCCTGCAATGGAGTAGACACACCATTCCCTTTTAAATCGTAGCAGTTGTCAGCCATATTTTCATCAAAAACAAGTGGATCTATTCTCCTCAGACCTTGGGCCATGACATCCCACTTCTGGCACCATGTAAAAGTGTGTGGAAAACAAAGACGATAACACTTTCGACAACAGGTCCAGAGGCGGAACTAGTTAGTTGTGGGCCCAAGTGCAAAAAAATATGCTATCCAAGGTAACCTGGTGGAGAGCTTATAGCTGTAGGCCCTTGTATCAGCATGGGCCCCGGTGCCGTTTCACCAATGGTAGTTCCACCCCTGAACAGGTCTTTACTCAGCCTATGCTGCTACCCAAACTGACAAAACTTCAGCAAACAAGAAGTGACACCCACCCATAGACATAACATCACATTCTGTGCTGTGTGTAACAGGCATGCATTTATACACCACAATAGCTTTAAACAGTGTGCCATCTCTAGACACCTAAAATACCCCACACTGGATGGCTGTGACAGACGACAGACTTGTGGTTCTGCGGGTGACTCCCACATGTTCACCACTATGCTTTATCTGCTGGATCAGCTTCATTTTAGGACTGTTTACCATACACATAACCCATGGTCTTTGATGTATGCACAGCATTTTTCTTTTAGGTTTTTTGTGGTGGTGGCCAACCAGAAACCTGAGTTTGCAACTACATCCTCTCCTCTTTATTGTTCACTAAGCTCGATATAAAGCCAGCGTTTCAGAAATTTAGATGATACTGTGTGTTTCAATGCCATTTTCTTACAATTAATCAGCAGTAAACACATAATTATATGTAAATAATTACTAATTATATGTAAATCTTCATATATTACATTACAATTGTGTAAACCTATGCTTGAATACAAGTGAAGAGGCTGTTTTGCACATAAAGCCTGGTGAATCACATCCATGACCTTGGAGACAAATAAATTATGTACCACTTGAGTATATTATGCCACCAGGAAACTATTTTTTTTATGCCACCAGGAAACAATTTTTTTTTTATTTTTTTTTTTTTTAAATCCTGTACAAAATATATTATTATAAAAAATGTAATCTGTATTGAACTTTCTTTTTGAATTTGGGGGAAGAAAGCAGTTTCCAACCATAATACTTTTACAGTATGCCTGAAAATCTCAGTAGTAGCTGGCACTATCTTCCAGTGTGTAAGGTTGTTTGCAGACAACCTACAGTATGTGGCAAGAGTTGATAAGACCAGTATGAACTAATATTTATGTAATTGGATCCCGTTTGTTATTAGATTGCAAAATTGCATTTTGGGTTTGGTTCCCTTTCAAAGTCTATACTTCAAGTAGTATTAGCGGAGATTTGCTTGGTAATACAGGATAGTAATGGATATGATTACAGAAGATGACATAACTCTGTTAGTGGGTTAAATTATCTCTGTGCATTTTCAGACTATGCACGACCAGAAAGAAAGCACGGGGGGTTTTGTCCTGTATGCTATATTGTGGATCAACAATTACGTATGTTATCCTCTGTTGCGGAAAATTAGGATGCATGCTTCCAACACAATTTTTGTCACCATGCAAACACACTGCACTGCGCATGTGTAGTGACAACTTTCTTTCTTTGACCAATACCTTACTGCATTCTGTCCTTTGTAGCACTAATAAGGTGATGTAAATGACAAATAATTCAAAATATTTAAACGGCTTAGAATGAAAATCAGTTGAAATAAATAAAAATGCAATGAACACTAGATCTGCACATAAATACAGTTACATGCCTGGTTTCCAGGAAATGCACCTGTGACTCAGGGAGTGCCAAGTGCTCTAGTTGTCGTGGACACTGCAGGGAATCACTGAAGCTAAGTATGCCGCATGTTCTCACTTGTTATTGCCCACTGGGAGACAATTCTCCTCACAGACATCATTACAGTGCAGTTACATGTGGTTTATAAGACAGGCAAGCAAATTATTGCCTGGAAAGAGCAGAATGGAGAGAGCAGAATTACATCTGATTTCATACTGTGCCACTGACGAATACATGGTTGTTTTACACACAGGCATATACATTGGACAGGGTCTCTAAAATGTCCTCCAAACAGAATTGACTTTCTTAAAGTAGAAACTTTAATTGCTCCTAAAATGATCACTTTACTTTTCTGTCAGAAAACATTGCCGATTATGATTCATTACAATGTGTAAATCAGCATGAAATATTATGAATGGAGGAAAGCAGAGACCTTGCTAAAAAGGGTATTGAAATAATTGGGCCTATATCTCATAGTCAAATATTCTAAATAAGAATACTTTTTTTCCAACCTTTTTTACATTAAACCTTTATAACCTGGATAATAGTATTAGATTATAATGGAATACATATGATCAAAACTGAACATATTAAAAGTCATACATAAGGGACATATGGATATATATGAAATTAATAAAACTGATGAACAATAACAACTGTATCACTAATTGACCCTGCAACTAATCTCATCATTCCCACTGTTAAATGTATTTGTTTTATGGTGATAAAGCTCAGGTTTTCATTCTGTAAATAAGCTAAACAGAAGGATGTGAGAGATTGTCAGTGATTTCTGAAAGAGAAACCATAGATAATATAACAGGACACTATATGAAACAGCCCATACACCTTCCAATGGGACTCAATAATCCATAATTCTGCTGCATGTTAACACTACTCTGCAGTCATGATTTATTAATTCAAAGAGAATTATAGTTGTGCAGCTCAGTCAGATGAAACACGCACAGGGTATGCATTGTTGAAGGTTCTTACTGTTACAAGGCGAATGCATCACAACTAATGTTATAATTGTGATTTAACAATAAGATTATATCGTAGTCATATCATTTAAGATAATATATCTGTTATGAAGTCAACTTAAACATCTTATATTAATATTATTGTATGAATTTTACATTTAGCACAATTAAGTCAAGTTTATCAACTTGCTTTTTGGCAACAATTCCAAAGTATTCAAATCAATTCTGAATTTGAAATAGTTAATTAAATGTGGTCAAAGTATGTCTGGGGCAGATGCAGGCTTACAATCCTCAGGCTATCATGGTATGTTAGAGAACTTAGGGCCGGATTTACAGCATCGGACGTATTGCATATATGCCCGGTGTTTACCGTTTTGGACTACTGCGCATGCATGCAGACCGCATATACGCAATATTTGTGTCGAAAAGATACGTAGATTACGTAAAAATTTACTATGCACGCGCAGTAGTCAAAAACGGTAAACACCGGACGTATATGCAATATGTCCGATGCTGTAAATCTGGCCCTTAGAGATCATTATAGGTCATTATATCAAACGGTTGGCACCAAAATAGATACACCTATAATACCCCTTTCAGATCACCATTAAAAACCTGATACTGGGTTTAATGACCTGGGACTTAGACACTGTAAAAAAAAAAAAGGGGGTTTTTCCTGTGTCGGACCCTGGCATGTGGTGGTGTGAAAGGTGCAGATCCAGGTTATTCAACCCGGGTCTCACCTAATACACCCAAAGAGAAGCATTTAAGAAACCCAGGTTATTGCCGGGTGGCGATCTGAAAGCGGTATAAGTAACTAATGAGAAACAAGCTAAGTAAATATGATTTCCTCTTATAAGAGCTGATAGTCTGCATGAAAAAGGGAAGTGCACTGCCATGGCACTGGGACTTTAGAGCAGTTACACTGCCATATACCTACCTTAAGTCTCCTGAGGATCAGTGATCAAACCAATTCCATAACCTGCACCTACTGTATATTTTAAATGGTCCACCCCATCTATTTTCTTAACTTTAATCGTGCGGAGGGGATGGATCACCCAATTAGGTGGATCTCCTTGTGTTAGTAACTGCATTCCATATAACAGGGAGATCCCATGCGCAGATGTATTGCTTAGGCTTACTGACGCCAGATGCTTATGCAAGTAGCCTATCGTTATCAAGTCTGAATCCCGTCCAAAGACTGTAACTGCTTTACATTTGAAAAAATAATCATCAATTATTTGGTATGGCAATTCGTCACTGCTAACAAAAAACAAATAATGTACCAAAATGTGAGTTTTATATTTCACGTGTAAAAGATAATATAATCTGTAATTATCATTTTTATTTCAATTGATATATTATAATAATTATTTTTTTATTAATTATTTCCCCATTACAAATCGATAACAGTCTCCATGGCAATACTCAGAAAATACATTACACTAAAAAAACACTACTTTAAACTACCATCAATTTGCCAATATATTTTAAATATTTTTTAAAGATGGTTTAATTTAAATATAATTTCAATTATAGAAGCATGTATTGAAGCAATAATGCAAAAGCATTTAAGCATGTTCATTTGACTTCTGCTTTTCTATTACACTGTACATAAGTCTGATCAAGACTTAAGTGCACTTTCTGCTCTTTACGGCCGCCATCGGAGCGGGGAGTGCACGCCCCGTGCATTCCCCCCTGGCGGGCATAAAACTGGACACTTACGTGTCCAGGTTCCTACCCTAATGTTTACGATAAACTATGTGGCCGTAACTGATCGTAACAGGGCTTCCCCCACTTCATCACCTAATTTGCATGCCTGTCTCCGCCTTTGCATCATAAAGAATCAACTGTATTTCAGCTTCAAAGAAAAAACCCCCGGTGTGCAGGAATCTGGCAAGAAGGTGCTAAACATCATTCAACTTCTTAACATGCGATATATATATACTTCTGTAAATGTCATACTCTACTTGTGAGTTTTCCTACTTTTATTTCAATTGTAAATAAATTCTGTTTGACGTTATTACACCATTGTGCCGTTTTTTTTCTATCTCCTCCATATCATCTCCTTGCTGTGTTGAGACCGAGGCTCCCCGTTTTTTGAAGAAACCTACCAGAGATCGGGACTTGATCACAGTATAAAATTTGTGATCAACGCACACAATTACTAGCAGACCGGACTGCGGAATGACTAACTCCTAAACTGTAAGGCGGCAAACTTGAATCCTCCTTCTTTATCCCATTAAGGAAATTCTGAGTTCAGATCTCAATTAGACTTACTAGACTGCTAAGATAAGCACCTGTCTCTGTTTCTCTTCTCCCATGAGATTCTTTGTAGCGCTAGCATATACTACTGTTTTTTGTCTTAACTTTTGCATGCACATTGCTGTGCATGTGGAATGCTCAGATGTACGGAAGTGCCTAATCCTGCCCATACTGTCCAATTTAAATACCTGCCCCGCCCACACTGCGTAAATTCGACCATATGGAGGACTGTCACGCCCCAACTTATGGAAGGCTAAACATATATGAAAACAAGTTCCGTACGTTTAGAGTTCTGTTGCGTAACATATTGTGCACATGCACAGAACGCTCGCAAAGGCTAACTTACGCAAGTAGCTTGCAGAAATTGGCTGTCACTAGTTCTTTATCAAACCCATTGCCTATAATTATACACAGCTGTCCTGGAGGATCAATTAGGAACCCAGCATTATTGAGACTCTTAAAAAAGCATTTGTTGTCCTCAGAAGGATTAGAAGAATGGCTAATGCTTCACTGTTGAGGCATTGAGAAAGAGCCAAGGACATATTTAAAAATAAATACCAGCAACATAGAACTGCATAATAATGTTATTAATAAACAACATTAGAAAAAAAAATATTGTTGAATTATTGCATTCTTAAAGTAAGAACATGTTAAGATGGCCATACACTAGAGCGATTATTGGGCCAATCATCCAATTATCGTGTGATCGACCAAATTACCGCGTAGGGTCATTGTTTTTATTACCGATCATCCAATAAAGTGCTGTTAAACAATTATTTTATCTTTTGACACGCGTGATTTAAAATCGTTCGACAAAAAAATTATTGGATGCTGTATGGGCAAATTCTATTTTTTTGGTACGATATAAGTAGATGAAAAATCTGCATTTTTTTTACATTTTCAAATGATTATCAACTGAAACACATGTAATGTAGGACGCTGATACTGTGAAGAACTCTAGCGGAAAAATCATGAAGATTTAATGCGGTTTTCGATAATCGCTCTAATGTATGGCCAGTTTAAGGAATTAAAAGATATACAATTTTCAAATAAATGCTGTCTAGTGATATATATACAACTATACAATAAAAAAAAATATATAACAGAAGACCAAATGCATCAAATGCAACAACCACCCTCTAATCTTACCCAAACACATCCATTTTGGATTATATAAGTACAGTTGCCAAAATGTAACATGACAGCATCATAAAAAGCCATAATCCCCCATTCTATAAGACTCTACAACTAGAAAATGAACTCAAGACCGACCACAGCTGCACAGTGCTGCTATGCTTATGTCTTGCTAAAACAACTATAATATGCATGTCTTTAACTGTCATCAGCTGTAAGTGTTCAGCTTTAAATAATGTTTTTTCTTTTCAATATTCATAAAAAGCATTCATTTATTTTTTTAATAGTTAGTTACACTGCAGCACAGTGCTCATATAATAATGATATATATATATATATATATATAGATATATATAGATATATATAGATATTTACAGGTGTGAATTACTGCAAATGCGCAGTAATTTTGTTACGATATCTACGTTACTTTTTGCAACGTAGATTGTGTATACGCGGTCTTTAAGACAGCGTATACGCAATCTATGTTGCAAAAACTCCGGCCGCATATGCAATGCGGGCGGAGGTCTGAATACGGCCCTATGTCTCATGTCCATCAACCTTGCTTTACCTTGTCATATCTGAACCGATTCCTTCATTTCTATCTATTATATCTCTTGTATTTATTGTCTCAGATCTGTCATACACAAAATTACTGAGCCATGGAATCTGTGATGCTTTATAAATGATTGTGGTTTATAAAGATGATGATGATGAGAATGATGATAATGATGATGAACACCACAGAATTACGAAACAAGAATTTTGAGGACAATCTTTTTGGTGGTTTCTGTAACAATTTTGTTTTATATTAAACAACCCAAGGATTATTGTACACTAATAAATTAAAGACTAAATGTTCCTGAATGAAAGAGTTTGATGAAGCTTAAAATAACCTATAAACTGTTTCACAATGAGCATTTATTTGTTATACAAAGCAGTAATGAAGCATACTAATTCATGCATAAATTAACCACAAACCTCTTATTTCCATTTAGATAAAAGTTCATTTTGCACTGAGATGTATTCTCATTTGTCTAAAAACAATAGGACAGGTGCATGCCCTTCAATGTACCATGATCCAGGTTGCAGGATGTGAGCTTTACACCTGGTTTCATTCTGTGTGCTACTCTGCCTACTCTAATTCTCCCAATACCATGTTTGCTACAACCAAGATTGTCAAATAGAATTACCACATGAAACATGATGTCTTTGTTTTGGCAGTCGTATCTTTAGTAGTTTTTCTCTTTGTTTAGTATTGTGTTGATAAAATAAAAGAAGGTTTATATATAGGTCTTGATAGCATTCCTACAGTGGTTGAAGTTGAAGTAGAAGTAGCCATATGCAAATTTAAGCATGGCAATAAGGAAAGTTAGAAGTGAATATGGCTGATAGATTTACAAGTAGAGCCCCACTCAAATCACTGGTTACATATCTAAAGATTATGGTCCGGATTCACAGTTATGTAGATTTTGTCTTACATACGGTCTTTAGACCGCGCTTACGCAATCTATGTACAGAAACGGTACGTAGATAGCATAAGTAAGCTACTACGCATGCGTAGTAGCTCAATTCTTAATACAACATGCGCAAGACGAAAACTACGTAACTGTTAAAATAGAAATGTTTAATTAGTCACAGTGGCCAATATTCATGGGGCAGTAATTACACCCTCTTTTACTTTTTGTCACAAGTGTGAATATAAGTGCATCTAACCGTGTTTCTGTGCTGGATTCAAACATTTGTTTAGACAGAACTCTATGACATATGAATTGTGATTGAGATCCAATTCAAGTTAACAAAATTGTGTTTATTAGGATCCCTTAGGCTCAAGCAGTAGTCAGCCAGCATACTTGAACTCCAATTGCCCTGATAGAGCTTTTCCATTATGGAAATGTACTGGTGGAACTGTTCACCATGTTCATTGCTGACTGCCCGAAGAATGGTTGGAAAAAGTCCAGTGGCCAGATTTACTAAGCTGCGGGTTTAGAAAATTGGAGATTTTGCCCATATCAAACAATCAGATTCTAGCTCTCACTTTCTTATTACATATAAGAGAATGTCAGCTACAATCTGATTGGTTGCTATGGGCAACATCTCAACTTTTCCAAACCCGCAGCTTAGTAAATCTGGTCCCAGGTGTAATTCCAGTAAGTGGACTTTAAAAGACATGTTACATTTCATGATCTTGTAAGATTTTAAGAGATTGTAACCTATTTCTGTGTAGTTCTCTACCTTATGGTCCCCTGAAAAGTCTTACCTAATGCTCTTTAGAGACTCCCATTCAGCTTTTTCAGCCTTATTAAACAGACCATAAAAGCTCCCATCGAGCATCCGTTCTCTTCTTTTAAGTCTTGCAAAGATCACCTCTTTGATCTTTGAATCATTGGTGCTAGGGAATTTTTTTCTTAAGTGTGCAAATGCAAGACCACTTTTATCCATTGCTTTATAAATTGATATTGATAAAGTTCTTTGCAAGACCGCACTTTATATGGAGCGGAGGTAGATATACCTTTTCAGGATCAGCAAGTGGTGCACTGACAACATTCTTCTTTCCTGGGGTTAGTGATGTTTGCTTTGGCCACTATTTCCTAATGCAATGGTTTTTCCAGTCTCTGTCTATATAAAACTGAGTTGAAGTCCCAGCAACAGAGAAATTACTTAAATCACCAGAGACATGACACTTATGTTCTTCATATTTAAGTATGGAAAAAGTGTGATGATGGGGGACAGCGCTAGGGTGAGGATATACTAATGAATATATATCTGAAGGTGTATATATCTAAAAGTGTATTAAAACATAATAATAAATACCAGTTGTTTAAAACCAATTGAATATAAATAAATCACTATTACCTAAGCAGCGGCATACAAGAAAAAGAAAACAAGTCCCATATAGTCTTATAAAGTTCAATGGATGCTCCGTAGGATAAAGAAGGCACTCCAGATGAGCAGAACGCACCAACGGCAATCAGTCTCGGTCACCCATAGAGACGTCTCTACTACGGGCAGCGAGAGCGGGCTGGATGGCAAAAACGGGAGCAGGTGATTACAGTCACAGTCGTCCGGCACGTATGAGATGGAAACTCTGCTTCAATGCGGCGGAAGTCCTTAGGCGGAACACCTGGCAATCTGTTCAATTACTTGACGCGTTTCGAATGTCTCTCCTTTCTCAAGTGCCCTTTCTGAGGAAACCCAAGGCGGGAGAAATGCGTCAAAGTGCTTTTAACAAAACCTATCCAGCAAGATACCTATAACCACAGTTATATGGTGAAAGGGAATTAACTTGTGAAACTTTTATAAAAACGGCAAGCAAAAAAGGAGAATAAAGACTGCTACCTACTACACACTGTCAGGTGGAACCAATTGGAGGAATCTCCACTGTGAGTGACAGAACCTATAGAGAACTGAGCCGGAACCCTCAACACACATCCACACTGTAACCGGACGGACTTCACTCCGGACATCGGGAACAGAGGTGCCAAAGCTGCTAATCAACACTTCAGGCGGCAAGCTGTAACGGCGAATGTCCTGACTATATCGGACTATTGAGGTGGTGAATAATGGAGGGTGAGGTGTCTCATTATACGTCTCTAACACGGGACTGCCAATTAAACCGTGAGTGTATCTCAACTATATGCATTAACAGCGGATCAGTCACTCATTTGAAGCTTGAGAGTGTGTTGGATCTTATACCTATTGCTCATATTGACTGTTAATCTGTGTGGTTACATTCAAAATGGACTGTTTATTCACCTAAAGCTGCATAACAAGTTATTACACCCTCTCCAAGACTGTTGGTTTAATATCAACACATTAGGATTAAGTATTATATCTATGATCCCGTTATTAAGATCAAGGCAACCTGAGCAGCTGCTAGTTTTCTGATACAGGAATCTAGATTACAAGTCCTATAGTGTGTTTTGGGGCCCCATCACACACAAGTGTTGTTATTGCTGGATTTTTTATTCTAATTTTATTTATTGTATATGTATTTATATATGTATTCATTTATACTTTTGGTCAATTATTAAATTTTGGATCTACATTTTAAGCGCATCCCTTTTTTGCACTATACGTTTTTCTATAGCAGGTGTTCACTCCGTAGGCTGCTGCTAAAATGTACTCCAGAATTTAGTTTCCTATTGACAACTTTATTGGGAGTAGATTATTGCTACATATATATATAAGTACCTGACCTGGCGCTGATATTTCTAACCTTGTTTATTCAGGGTTAGTTTTGTTTAGTTGTTCCATTTAAGAAGGCATAATGAGCAAGCAGCCCCACACAAGAGAAATGTGCAATTTGATATTCCATATATATACTCTGTACCTGGCGCTGATATTTCTAACCTTGTTTATTCAGGGTTAGTTTTGTTTAGTTGTTCCATTTAAGAAGGCATAATGAGCAAGCAGCCCCACACAAGAGAAATGTGCAATTATGTATGATATTCCATTAATTCCACCTATAACAAAATTTATGAAAACTGTCAAAAAAAAGAATAAAAAGAAACTACATTGACAATATAAATTGCAATTAAATAGTGTCTCAAACACTTCTGTTACTTTTTCTACTAATACACCAACACCCTTCCATTGCCAAATTACACTCAATACTATCTTGATTGCACTTTGTTTATGACTATACTAACAAAATATAGCCCATCTCTCATTATTCCAGTGTCAGGTAGATTCCTGTCTTTGAACATTACTGGCTATAACTTGGCAACCTCTCATCCCTTTGCTTATTGCCAATAACTTTCACCTAGCTAGAACCTGTACTATCTTTGAAACTCTATGTAAAAGTTGAATACCAACTTGTGCCATTGCGGCATCCATGTCAACATTCCTCCACTTACATATTCATTAAAAACCGAATGTGAAAAAGTGTGGTGGTCTGTCCTCATTTGGCACCGTGTATAAAGAGTAGCAAGACATTTGGTGTCATTAACCCGTCCCTTCTCCCCCTGAAACTGGATTGACACCTTTTCTATATGGTGGGACTATCCAAAGCTAAAAGGCTTCTACTTTGCAATGATTAATTTGATAATCACAGCAGTGTGTGAAATACTTTTTCCTAGCCTATCACTGCTCCCATGGCAACACACCATCAAAACAAGCTCATTAAGCATATCATCTATGGAACGTTTAGCAGTGGCGCGAAAACTACCTATAAATCTTTTTATTTTAAAGTTGTAAAGAATTATATGAAAAGAAATCTCTAACCCCTACCAAAAAAGTGTCTATATGCACTCATTTTACGAGTCCCTAGACTATTCTGCTCTTTACGTGTGCCCTTACGTGCGTATATGCGCTCTGTCCGAGCGATTCTTTATAACCGTGTTTCATGCGTTCATTTAAATGCCTCCCCACACCCACTTTTATGTAAATTTTCCTGTGTGTCGGATTTCCGTACGTATGTCTCCAAGTGTGAATCACATGTTTGTCCGTTAGGCACTTACGTGCGTATAGTCTACGTAGAGTACATAAAGTTACTACGCATGCGCAGTTGATCCTAAAAATACGCACACAACTCCCCTCGGAAACGGATCTCTGAATATGGCCCTGAAATAACAATCTCCATACTATAAACCAGGCCTGGCCAAGCTGTGGCTCTCCTGGTGTTGTGAAACTACGAGTCCCAGCATGCTTTGTCAGGTATCAGCTATGGCTATGCAGTCAAAGCATGCTGGGACTTGTAGTTTCACAACATCTGGAGAGCCACAGGTTGGCCGGGCCTGCTATAAACCATAATGAATTATTTTGCCAGCAGTATACATTCATGCATCTCTCCTAGATTTAGCAAGAAAAAATATGTTCCCCCAAGATTTTCACTTTAGCAGCAGAAACATTTTGCATTTTCCTTTAGTCGACATCAGCACAAGTCATACAAGGGCACACAATACAAAACAAACTGTTAAATGGTGACAAAACACAGAAATAATTACTTGCAACTTCATTATGTTTTGTTAGATACCATTTTAAATAATCCATTGAAATGTTTTCTGACTGAGACACCATATTTGGTTCTTATGTAGTTATAACTAGATATCTATAATGTCTTTCAAGGGGAAAGAGAAGCCTACTAGGCACTGTAACTGGCAGCATATCTATAGATGGACATTTGCAATTCATCTCCTTATGATTTAGCATCTTGCCTATTAGCTGGAAACAATAAATGAGGCTGTGTTTGCATTTTATATATACATGAAAGTTGAAGCTTCAGAAAACATTATGGTGAGTTTTTGGATGTCTTTAACTAGTCAATGTTTGTTTGCATCTGCATCACATATTGGAACCGTGGGAACTCTCAGAGCATTGTTAAAGCACAATATCTGGCATCCAAGCAACATTAGATAAATGTACATTTTAATGTTAACATAATGAACTAAAGATCAGATTCCAGGGAAATGAAATTCAATCTGCAGAAAGAAAAACAAGCAAAAACACAAAGCAGAAAAACAATAATATCATAAGATTCATGATCATTAGAGGGGGGGAAAAGGAAACATTAGATGGCAGCTCACGTGAATATCTGCAAGGAGGAAATAGATCTGATAAAGTAAGCTGAAAATCACAGAAGGGATGCAGGGTGAAAGCAGCAGGTTCTGGGGTTTACCATAGAGAATAAAGCCATAACAGTAATAAGCTAGGGATGTGTTAAGTTGCACAATGCTGGTTAATAAAAAAAATATTACAACTTGTTTGCTGCTTCCTACTACTTTAATAAAAAAAAATAACAGACAAGTAGAAAAAGCATTTCTCAGCATTGGTAACAAAACCACAAACAGGGAGAACTAACAGTTTCAGCAAGGAAAGGGCAAGTAAATAATTGATTCATTTGGATAGTGGGTGTTACTCTATACGTACAGTAGTGAGGACTGAAGACACACTCAACACGTTTAGTGCAAAGGGGGCATAACACAGGAATTACCTTAAGTATGGACGCAATTTTAAAGACGATTTAAACTGGCACCTGTTCCAAGATGAAACAATGATATAGAACAAAAAGAAAAGAAACAACAATAAAATTTCTTAAAAATAAATATGCTTTTATTTATTTAAATTTTTAATGACAACTTATAGTTAAATTTAATAATCATTTACTGGCTTTGTAGTGCAGAAATATGTTGCAGTAAGCAAGTGATATCCACTTGCATTTAATAGGGGAAGAAAGCATAAAAAAGTCATTGCATTTTAAAAAGAAACAAAAGCTAAAACAACCCAGCAATTGTTTTAAAAAAAACAACAACAAAAAAAAACCACAGATAGAAAAGCAATAAAAGCCCTTACACTACATAATACTACAGCATTGTGCAAGTTTTCTTTACAGAAGCAGAACATATTTTATACATTTATGAAGAGTACACAGACAGGTGACAATCTAGCTACATTGTCATGGAAACAGCAAGTATTACTAGGCACCCCATCATTTCTTATATGCAAGGAAAGCGACTTGTGTCATTCAAAAGGATTGTGATACATGTATTAATTACGGTTTGTGTCTAAGCTAGCTACCAACAACAGAGAAAAAAGGAGTAAGGTACAAAGTGTTCCCTGTATGTAGAAATAAACATAATACAAGTAAAGGGGTGAGTAATGATGTGTACTGATTTTGTCTTATTTGCTTCCATGGCACTTTTACAACATAAAAAAAAAAAATAAAGCAATGACTTTGCTGTGCAGTGCAAAAAGCGCAGGGGAAGTTACTACTGTATCTAATACAGGTAATGCAAAGAACAGTGCAAGGGCACATTGATCAATCTTCCTGCCTACTGCACTATTTACAGTGTGCATTGGAGTCTTCTGAATTTCTCCCCTCAAAGATACTGTACAAAGGATATGTCTGACATTCATTTAATTTAATTTTGATGTGTTTGTGCACCAAGGAAATACTATTTACCAGTTACAGGTTTACATTCATTTGTACTACATTACAGAAATTCCAAATTAATGAGACCAAATTTATATCCCTTTAATTATTAAGGTAGCCTTGAACTTAGTTACCAAGGTAAACTTTTAAAGCAATGCATTGGTGGACAAAGAACAATGATATCATGGAAAGCAAAGATGTTAATTTAGATGGCCATACACAGAATGATTATTTGGTGACTGGATAAATGGTTGTCATAATAGCTTCATTCTGTGGGTGAGAAGATGATCCAGGGACTGATTCAGAGATGCACTTACACCTTTTTTGTTTGTTAATTAATTTAAAAAAAAATTGCATGCAGGAAAAATACATAACTTTTACACATAGAACTAAAATACTGCATAGCTTTATGTTTATTCTATAAAATAGAGTTGAGCCAAGAAACTTCACCTCCTAATTTTATTTCTGGTTTTACAATTTAAAGATGCCTTGCAATTCAACATGGTATTGTTCAGGTCTACACTTGCACCTAAAAAAAATTTGGAAGTGCAACTCTGAATCAGCCCCCCAGATTTCAGGTGTTGTGGGTAACTCTTTAGATAATATTCACTGCACAAAAGAACGATCCGATCTAAGTAATATGCAGTTTGTTTATTGATTCAGAAAATCCCTAATTATCTTATTATTTGGTGCCACAGAATCAAATTTGGGATACAACTTTAAATTTCTTGATCTAAATCACCTACACATAATGGGGTAGATCCAGAATTAGTTACGCTAACGTATATACACTAGCGGGTCATGTCAAATCGGTATTTTGTATGTACTGCCCATGCGCACGCCAGATGTTACGCCGCATAACTCTGAACATAACTGTGAGGCATTTAAATCATACGGTATTGGGCGTGCTTAGGCACATATGTACGTGAAGCCTTTACGTACGTCAGTACTTACGCTTTCAAAAGTTAAGGTAGGGTTTGGCAAGCGTAAAACAGCCGAAGTCTGTACGGCCGGGGGGAGTGCATAATAAATACGCCAGCATATATACGCTACGCGTTGAAACGTAGATCAGGATCTGGGCCAATATTCTTAGTATAATATATGGCATAAATTTAGCATCACCCCCATTCAGGTAGCAAAAAATTTGATAACTTAATCACAGTTACAATAAAGAACCACTTGCTATGCTCTAGGTGAATAAATGAATGTCTTTGCATTGTCAATAGCTATTCCTTTGTCTTCTGTATGGCCACTGGAAATAAAATCTCATTATGCAAATATAATACCCCCATTCACATCACCAACTATTTAAACCTGGGTCACCCACAAAACAACCTTATTGGAGGGATTTTTTTTTTTTTACTATCACTATGGCAATAATAAACAAATCACGCGCAGGGGGCAATGTGCCACCCATCATACTGTCAGAGCAGACCTGGGATATTGCCGGAGTGGTATTGTAAAAGTGGTATTATATACAAGTCTGAAATTGTCTGCATACTGTATATTCAACATTCTTCTGTCAATTTGTGGTAGAAACAAGACAATGTTTCGTAATATAATATCTGTAAGTTCTGTATAAAAGGTATATTTAGAACAGTGGTGACAACATTTTTTGGTACATGAACAAGATTGGAAAATATTTAGGGCTTCAAAAAGTCAGGACTCTCACAGGTTGTATATTATTTTCCCTCACCTTTGTAGTAACAGATACCCCACAAACTACCTCAAACCCCCATCACCAATTGACCTATGAAACCGATATGACATACCTGATTGATAATACACATATTGCAGTGACATTTCCTATATTTCTTTATTTCTATTCCTGGCAATCTTTGTATCTTTTCTGGACCTTGCAGTCTCCATTTGCTATGGTTTATTTGTGGTACAGCAACAGTTTAGTGGTTGTTTAGACTTAGTCAACAATGTCAAATTAAGGACCTAGCCTTATATGGCAAATATATGCATTTGAATGTAGAACATAAAACCTATATAAACTTCTCAAAATAACGTTTTTACCATATGATGGCATAAGAGGACAAAGCCAAGAGTTTCAGAGTAAATTGGCTACATAATGTATGTAAATGTATTCACCCCTTTTGCCATATATCATATTTAAGTTTAGTTTTTTATCACCCTTTTTCTCATCATTAAATAAAAATTGATTCATTTGGAAATACTTACCATTTATCACTGGTATCACTTATTTGGCACAACAATGAATGTGCATAATAAAAGCAACTGCTATTTCATTTAATATTATAGCTTTTAGGCACAGAAATGCTATTAGAAAGTTGTATGGAAATAAAGAAAACAATTACAGCAGTAATACCAGTGATAATGTCTGGCCTATGCAGGAGTCATTGTTTACATTATTGGACCACATTAGTGATTGTAATATAGACCCTAATTCAGAGTTTGAAAATAAGAGAGGAAAGTTATACCTGGGCAAAATTATGTTGAGTTTAGGGGGAGTCAAATTAATTTTATTCTATGCATGTAGGGAGAATATTTAGATTTTGCTTACTGCACACAGATACTGCCCAGCTTCACTTTTATAGTTATTTAGACTTTTCATAGGAAACATCACCTCTCATCTCTAATATTGTTTGCATGAGATGAAAAATTTGACTCCCCCTGAAATCAACATGGTTTTTCCCAGGTGTAACTTTGCTCTCTTATTTTCAAACTCTGAATCGGACATAGTCAATATAAGTCTGATGTTTTCACAAAACTAGATTAAGGCTGTGGATTATAACATAGTGGACATAAATAACACTTTCCATCTGAGAGCTCTATTTTAAAGTCTTATGAAAAATGAATTGTCATCTAATAAGCAAAATGCCTACACCACTGGTGTTGGAAAATGAATATATTCATCAGTCAGAGACTATAGTGTATGTCTATAGACTAATTTAAGTCAATGCAAAATTATTTATCAATGAAAAAGCCTGGAGTGACTATGGAAGAAGTGGCACTATGTAACTTCCATTTCTGCAACATTTGACCACTGGAAGACAATAAACAAATCAAAACAAAAATTCACCTTCAATTAATTAAAGGTTCAAATAAACACTGACAGGGGGATGCAACAAGCAGCAGATTGTGGAACATTTGGGTCGTGGTGGTATTACATTTTCCACTGTGATAACAGATGGTAAGTGAAGGTAGATGATAACATTGTGGCTACCCTCCAAATATTTTCCTTACTTTTTCCAAGTGCTGAAAATATTAGAATGCAAAAATGTGTTTTATACACAAGAAAAGAAAGAAATTAAGAAACGTAACATTATGGAAAATAAGAATAATGTTATAGAATCTAGGGGAAAAAATAGTTCGCTTTCTTTATATGTTGTCTAAATTTAAGTAGATCATGTAACAATAGCAATGCACATATAGGATTACACAGGTCTATATCTATACTTTAAACTCTAGACATAACAAAACAATTTGTTTTACCTGCAAAGTAGAGCAATGCAAATACACAAACATCTAATTTTTATTGTGTCAAAGCTGTAACTCAAAATATGCTTATAATAAAGTAAAAGTTTATGTTGCTTTTATGAACTTACATTAAAAGATTTCCTGGGGCAGACATTGATCTCTCTTCCCTTCTTGTACATTCAAATGGATTTCCAAATGAGCGTTTCCTCAGCATAGCCTTCACTAAAATCTGCAAGGAAACAAAAGTGTCAATAAAAGCACATGAAACCAAATAGAAGTACATGTAAGTGAATGCAAAAACCAGCATGCATTGATTTTATATTATACATACAAGATTCAATTTTCACTATTAATTCTTATACTGGTACAGCCTATAACAATGTATGGTATTTGACCTATATTTTCACTTTATTTTGTAAAATAAAATACATCAGGAAAAACAATTGAAAACTTGATAGAAGTAGCACATAAAATATAGATCATTAATATTATCCCCAGAAAATAAATCATTTAATTCTAAATGTATAAAAGTGATGGTGCATTCTTTAACCTATGGGGAACATTTTCTTCCTAATTGGAAATATATCACCAGTAACGTTTCACTGCCCACTGTATGTTAGTACTGTTATTTAAATAAAAAGAAGCAGAAATGTTTTTAACATATTTCCATGGAAACCAAATGCCCAATTTCCATTTTATGAGAAATGAGCTTTGTCATCCTGCAACCTGATTACCATAGTAAACAGAGTGGCTCATCATAGCAAATACAGTATATGTATACCAAATGTATTGAGAGTGCCTCATTACATATAATAGTCATGGTCCCAAGGTCTATGTAGATTATCATAACTATTTCCCTTTTGTATTCTGAAAAAATGTAAGTTTAGAAGCAAAAAATTACTCCTTTACCTGTTTTTATTTTCAGTATGTCTGGAAAGCAGCAGACATACATATCATAGTGGCATTGTTTTGGTGTGGTGAAGTATGTTCATTAAATATATATTAGGTAAAGATATATTTTTATTTGTGTTGCCTTTTTAAATACACCAAGGCAAAGTATACTTCTGCACATTAACAGTACAATGGGTTCCAGTCTTCACTGAATCTAAAGGAGTTTCAGAACAAAAGTAAATAGGGATTTTTGCCAAAAATAAAACTTTACACCAATATACAGCATTGTTTTCTGTGCACTTTTTTTTTTTTTTTTTTATAAAAATGTTGTAATTACGCTGTCTGGAGCCCATGGTTCATCTATAGCAGTGTTTCCCAACCCTGGTCTTCAGGGACCACTAACAGTCCATGTTTTCCAAACCTCCGCACAGAAAAAGTGATATAATGAGTAGCACCTAACTTTTAAAATGTGTCAGTCAGTAATGAACACACCTGTGCGCCAACAAGGAGACCTGGAAATCATGCACCGTTAGTGGTCCCTGAGGACAAGGGTTGGGAAACACTGATCTATAGCAACTTTTCACTATGTGCTTGGCATTGATCCCATGTGACCCTACAGTTTCCCCTATGCTATGGGTGTGTTCTGCCCCCACATTTTATTCCTTGCTTTATTAACAGGTTTTTATAAACTATCATATTATGTAGTACTTTACAATTTACTTAAGACAACCATCATCATTAGCCACTGCTACATTAAAGTTAACAGTCTAAATGCAGTTATACACATACAAACACAAACTAGAGTTCGTTAATGACAGAAGCAAATTTACCAAGTAGCAAGTTTTTGGAGTGTGGGAGGAAACCAAAGTATCAAAGGCAAATCATGTATACATGACACAAAAGCATACAACTGCCTTACAGATAAAATTTTGTCCAGGAATCAAATCAAATCAAACCTCAGCCTTGTGAGGCAATAATGCTACCACTGAGCCACTGTGCCCTTCCCACAATCATACTATAGGATTCTGGAGAGCACAAACCCCTCTCACTTAGCCATCTGATGGTGGAATCCATTCTCGTTATTTGGCATGTGTAGATTCTTTTGCTTTTGTCATTAATGTAATTTTAATATTATGTGCTTTTGTTTGTTTACTGATACCTTACAATAAAAACAATAGTGTACAAAATGAGAGAGTGAGAGAGAGATTTGTGTTAAAAAATCTAAAGAATTTTCTGTACACTCTTCATTGCACTTATATATTCTTATAAGATTATTTATTTCAATAAACAAAGTTTTCATTTTTTTCTAGCAGAGAGCAAACCAATACCTACCAAGAAGTTTCGGCCAAAATCTGACAAGACCTAAACTTCACTAGAGATTTTTAGCTTCAAAAAATTAAATCTCATTAAATTAAACACACTTTATGCTACTTCACACAATTAATCACCAGAGTTTAATCATTCTGAAATATCTTTAAATAGGTCAAAGTAAGATTTTCTCTACTGAACTGCCTAAAATGACAAACTGCATTCATAACAAAATTATTATTTCACTGTATTATCATTGGGAACTGACCAAGCTATACATAGAATCAAATATTGCAGAAAGTCAATAAAGAGTGAAATATTGGACGTCTACCTTTAGCTTTGATTCATTGTCTTTGAGGGCCATGCCATGCCATCTGTTTTATATATACTCACACATACATATAGATATACCGATTACTATCAATATGCTACTGTTATATCTTAATTAACAAACAACACAAAACAAAAAGTTTTCATACCACAGTTGTCAAACTCGGAATAAGCTTCACCGAATTTTTCACTTCTTCTTCAGTCACCTCTACAATCGTGCAGTGTTCTTCCTCCAAGGGCATTGGGTCCTCACCACTTTTAGTCACCCAGGGATGCATCTGACAAAAATTAAGTAACCTTAACGACAGCTACTGTTTGCATGGTTAAACTCTGCTGAAAATCAATGTACACACTTATGCTTCATGTTTTGTTTTTTTTTCCTTTACAAGATAAAGCCCTGGGTGCTGTATAGCAACAATGAAAAAAATATATAAAACAATATGTCACCCCATTGCATCAAAATTATTTGGAACGTGCTTGAAATCAGTTGCTAGGGATTAAAAAATGCCAAGATGCCAAATATAACAGTAATATTTCAAAAATCAGGAATGTATATTAAAAAGCAGGCCATCCACTTTTTTATTGTTTATTGTTTTTTGTTTTTTTTGTCTTTCAAAAGAATATTTCACAATCTGGAAAAATACTTTGCCATTATAAGTGCATTGATCCCGTTTCCAACACACCTATAATAAAGTCTTTAAACTTAAAGGCAAACAAAATTGAATATCTTTTTTACTGACCATGTCGGATACTATTAAATTTGCATTTCAGACTTTTAATCTATTGTTTGCTTTAAATTAAATTATACAAATGCATATGTGTAAAAATATATTTTATACGGTTTCCCCATCAATGATTAGTGATCTATATGACATTTAACACTTTTATGGGATGAATATAAAGAAGTATATTGGGTATTATTTGGGCACAAATAAGCAGGAATAAAGAGCTTTATTATGAGACAGTTATAGAGCCCTATTTTATGGAAATACCAAGCACTATTATAGGAGGAATACATAGCCCTATTATGCAGACACAGAGCTATATTATGGGGGCACATGCAGCATAGATTGGATTAAATTATATTATTAATTTCTGGTATTAAAGGTAAATCTCTATTTGACAAATCTATAAATGTAGTTGGATGTTAGTATAGGGATGATAACAAATTCCTCGCACAGGGTGTTAGTAGAACTGGGGCTGCACCTGTGTGTGAGTGCTCCATGGTTGTATACTTAAATAATATCTACTTGTTTTTATATATACTGAATGACAGAACTTTGTGTATTTTGTATACTGCAGTTATTACAGTGATATTACCAGGAAAATGTTATGATGCTTATAAAACATTCATTGCCACATACCTTTATTTCTGGAACAGTTATTCGATCATCTGGCATTTTATTCAGCATTTTCACTATCAAATCTTTCAGTTCATTGCTGATAACTGGCCTTAAAGGAACACATAAAAATGTGAGCAGCTGAGAAACAGCATATATATCAAATTACTGGAAGATGACTTCAGAATTTACAGTAGTTAAAGCTGAAGTTAACAACATTGATTTACTCTGTTGCAAGGCTGTGACATTTAAAAACTAATGTCATAGGCTGCCCCTCTCAATACACTTAGACTAATCTGTTAAAAGTTAATTTCAGAGATAACTGAGAAAGACTATCATTGTCTGATTTATACTGTGGTCAATCTGTTATACAAGGAAACTGCCTTGAAAACTTCTTCCACTCACAAGGATTGGCAATTAATGCAAAATCAACATTCAGATAGATAAATAACAGTTCATTGTTCTCTAAAGGTAGGTGCATAACAAGACTGAATGTGACTGGACTGACTGGAGAGCACTGTCAGGATAAGGATAGCAAGGGGCGAGAAAAATGAATGCTTACTTTTACTGGAATGACATCCTTAAACATCTAATCCACTTAATCTCCACACAGTCATTCTCATGTATTATCTCTGCATTAGAGCAAACATTCTGACAACAACTGAACAGACTTCACCCTATATAGAAAAAGATCTAGGACTGGATCCAGCTTTGTTGTCGCTGTGCTCGGAGCTTCAAGCACTGCTTACATGTGGGTGATGGAAGGCCACTTCCCTAACTCACATAGACTTATGCTTCCCATGACCTATACCTTAAAACTTCTGCGCTGTTCTTGCTTCAAATATAGATGGTGCAAAAGTCTGCACTGTACAGAAATGAGCTTTACTCACTGTTTACTGTACTATTAGCATACTTTCCCCTCCCATGTAGAGGAATCGTATTACACATAATGCCCGCCATTGGAAACATTGTTACTGGAGTTAGGAAACTGATTGGATTCTCTGAATAACATACATAGGAAAATATTACGTACTGTTCTGGGAACTCAACTGCTTTATGTTTTATTATGTTATGAAGAACCAAGATATATTCATCCATAAAAGGGCACTGAAATATAAATCACAAACATGATTTATGTTAAATACAACAGATAATTTGACGTTTGGTCCTAAAACAGAAAATGTAATGTTTTAGCTGACATTGTACATATATCTCGCTTTTATGCGGTAATTATGGATAATAATAAACTAGTAATAACTGTAGGTGGTAAAATGTCACCACCATTCTACAATACACTAAAGCTGGGTTAACACTTGTCCAATACTCTTAAGGTTCAACTCCCGACTAGAATGTATACACAATCCTACAGCAAACCAAGTTTGCAGATAAAACTCCCACATCCATGATACACACTTGTCCAATTTTAGAGCAGACCTATGACCTGCATCTTTTGAAACGATCCGCTGAAAGGATCGAGGACCATATTCACACCTAAGAGGCTTCTGCTGCTTAGGTACATAGATTTGTGAAATGACCTACTATGCATGCATAGGTCATTTACACAAATCTATGTACCAGTTAGGTAAGTAGATTGTTCCTAAAAGACCGCACGGAGTAGTTTAGTTAGAAAGAGGGGGAGGGATTTATAAGTGGGAGAGGGGAGGGATTTAGATTAGCTGGGGAGGGGGGGAGAGGCAATCTTCGTGCATAGTTTCCTACTTAAGTAGGAAACTACGCATGGTAAGATAAGGTAGCCCTATGGCACTCTTAAGTGTCATAAGGTAACTAAAAACGGGGGGGGGGGGTTAGGGGTAGGACGGGTGAGTTAGTACAAGTACCGCACCTAACACGGGTAAATCCTTAAGCAGTCTGGGAAAGACTGGAAGAGTGTATATGGTATACATATACACTCTTCCAATCTTTCCCAGAATGACTGTCACTCACACACAAGGGTGGCATTGCATGATGTCAGAATCCAGAGAGTCCCCTCTCACATGCAGATGTAAAATGAGATCTGGATCAGGTCCAAGAATAAGACAAAAGTGGTTAAGCTGGTTAATTGAATGGGTGATTAGCAGTCAGATTGGCTGATATTTAGGAAGGTTTAATAATCATTTGACCCGGCCAGATGACCAGTTTAAATGCTACGAGCGGTCATGTGAGCATGCACACTTCTGTAGGGGCAACAGTTCAGTTGGTGGTCACATTGCATGCAAATTGGATAAGTGTGTACCAAACTTTATACTGACTGCAGAGTGCTCACTCAGTTATATAACAACGTAAATAGTCCAAGAGATCAAATACGTTGAGGCCACTTGTGCACCATTGATTAATGTTTAACAGAAGAAAGAAATATAGATTATTGTTTTCATTTGTTCAATAGATTTTTATACAAGAAACACACATATTACTACATTGTACTTTTAGCCAAAACACATGTTTGACACTGTATATGACATAAATGCAATTATATCCAGTACTCCCTGTGGGCTACACTAAAAGCTATTTATTGTCTATGAGATTTACCCCAAGGGCTTAATTTAGTTCAGTGGAAGGAATCACAGGCTGACAAGAGAATTTCCTGTGTCCTGTGCCCTAAAGCCAAGTAATCAACATAATATAAAGCTTATAGACTTAGTCACACAGATGCAGTCTTCACATCTATACATTTTGCTTACCTTTCCAAAAACAAAACAATAAAGTGTGACGCCCACTGCCCATACATCTAGTGCCTGGTAATGAAGAAGACAATGGAAAATGTTATAGACATAGTATTTACAGTTAATAAAAATAATTATAAACAGCACTTCCATTCCAAATGCAATCATCTACTACCTTTAGATATTGTATAATGCAACCAAATATAACACGGAAAAATGTTTATTGGAAATTTGTAGAATATGAACATGAATGCAAATATGCCCTGATGTTAGAGATAGTGGCCCGGATTCAGAGCTCCGGGCGCATTGCATATGCGCCTGGAGATTTCCGATTTGTGCTACTGCGCATGCAGTATTTCTGTGCATTTCTTTTAGAAACGTAGATTGCGTAAATGCGGTCTTAAAGAAATCCCAATTTCCATCGTGAGACACTGCAAATTTCACACGCTGGCAGAGGGTATATATATACCCCAGTAGGGACAGTAGAGATTTTGCCAAGACCACCCCTCCGGATTAAAAGCTTACAAGACTGGACCCCCATCAGACCAGGTAAGGATTTTTTTTTAATTTTCTGGCCAGATTATGGGCATTTTTTTGGAATTTACTTTTTTGGAGGGGTATATATGACTATATATTTTATGTATGTTTGGTAATATGTGGCACTCTATTATTTAATTATGGGCACTGGTGGAATGTATTTTAGTTATTTTTGTGGGGGCATGTGAAAGGTTTTTTTTTTTTAGGGAGTGGGCACTGTATGTTTTTTTTAACTAATTGGCCATGTGTAGGGATTTGTAACAGGGCATGCTGCCGATAGTAGTTCTACAAGCGTTAGCATGCCTTGTCATTCATGGGCATGCTTGTGCCTTTAGTTCTACTATCGGCAGTATGCCCTGTCGGCCGGCGCTTTCTTTCTTTATTTTTTACACATAGGCTGTGGGGCAGGCGGGGGGGACGGATTTTTTTTAACTTTGAAAAACAAAAAAAAAAGTCGGAGCCATTAAGGCTCCGACTAGTTTTTAACAAGTCGGATCTGCCTTGAACATCCGCATACTACTCTGAGTAGCACCTTACGTGCAATTCAGAGTGGGCTACAGGATGCACGGAAGTGCATCCTTGAATAGCCCGTAGTCAAATGAGCATGTGCGATTCTGCATCGCACATGCTCGGAACTCTGAATCAGGTCTTAAATGGCTTAATTTGTGTTATCATGTAGCACATGTGATCACAACTTCACAATTAAACTATTTGCTTACTCAGGAAGTGACAGTGGGGCAGATTGAATGAACAATGTAGTCACAACCCTTGCTGACGACACTAAAGAAAAGTTGAATCTAGATTTGGACCTAATCCTTAAGGGCATCTGGAGGCCTCCCAGAAATCCAGGTTGAGTTGGCAAGTATACCAGAATATCAAGCTTTTAAAATATACATGACAACTGTGCAGCACCCTGAATCATGACCACATTTGTATGTTTTTATGGTGGCATTGGAATTTCACAAAAACCATGAACACTTTCACTGAAGCAATAGTCTAGATTAAGGCAGTAGGGACTTATAACAATCTATAAACATCTATAAACAACTCATTTGGTAAACTGCCTTCTCTGAGGCAGTGAAGAAACAATAAAAATAAAAAAAAACTGGCAGCATGGAGATAAAAATAAAAAACAGGCCCATGAACCAAATGTCTGAACCACTGCAAGAAAACAGAACTCACACCAGCAGCAAAAAAAAAAATGTTCTACAGTAAAAGCAACAATACTAACAATCATACACACAAATTTTGGGAAAAAACTACAATCAACAACTCTTAGCATGATATAAACCATGAAGATATGGCATTAAATGTGTCCTGGATTGAATATATGCGATTTGTTTTGTTGTGTGCTGGAACATCAATTATCGAGTGGTCAAACAACTGCAAGTTTAGGGTAGTCCATACCTTTCCACTAAATCCTTGCCCGGAATCAGAGAGTGTCTCAGGTGCCATGAAGGCTGGTGTCCCAGCAGTACTTGATAGAAGAGCATCATTGCCTTCAAATTGGTTGCTCACTCCAAAATCTGCTATTTTAACATGACCATCATCTCCCAGAAGTAAGTTTGATGGTTTAATATCCCGATGGATAATCTTTTGATAATGCACTAAGTAAAAAAAAAAAATTACAAATATGTACAGAGAATGCTTTCAGATAATGTAATTTTAACATACCTGCCTATAAGTGCTTGCTTTTTTAAATATAAACATTTTGTCAAAGTAGAATACAAACATGTTTAAAAGCAAATGAACACACCTGACCACCTTTTTGCTTTTTTGTCTGGGCCTGTTGGGAAATTTACAAGACATAGGAAAAGGACTGTTGAGTGTTTTTGTTGGGGCGTTAGAGAAAGAGAGAGACAGAAAAGGAAAATAAAGGATTGAAGAGAAAGGGAGGAAAAGTGACCGGGAGCAAAAAGGAAGAGATAAAGGATAGCACATAACTACCGAAACAATAAAGTTGTGCTCAGTTAAACCTTTCCCAAAAACAATGAAAAGACTGCCATACATGATGGGAAATTGCATATATGGTGAGCCCTCCTGCTTGAAAAAGTTCCATAGGGCTTCAGAAATCATTAAAATCATGTTTACTTACCAATTAGCAGTTAGTGGATTCCGGCAGAGATCAGACAATGGAGCCGACGTTACCCATTCAATGTTCTACAGAAAGTGTATAGCTCATCTTGTGAATTAAATGGGTGAGGTCAGCTCCATAGTATGATATTTGCAGGAAAACACTGCTTTGAAATCTTTGCCTGGGAGAGACCTTGCTGATGCAATTTAACTATCTTGTTTATTGTTACTGTGCTCAATCTTGCCATGGTGTATGACCTGTAACATGAAACAGTCTTCCACAACCTCACCTTTGTAGCAGAGTTTGGTTGTTCCTCACCCAGTTTTAAGCCTCCTACTGTTTGTGTGTCAATTAAGGACTGTGGACCGGATTCAGAATTCCGAGCATGTGCGATGCGGAATCGCACATGCTCATTAGACTATGGGCTATTCAAGGATGCACTTCCGTGCATCCCATAGCCCACTCTGAATAGCACGTAAGGTGGGGCAGCCGGGGGAATGGGTTAATTTTTCACTAAATACATTTTTTTAAACTTTTTTTTCAGCTCCAGTGAGCTGCCCTTACGATTCCACCAGCCCTGTTATTTCCGCATCCAGCGGACTGGTGAGCACGGAGTATTTAAATGAGAAAACCGGATCTTTTCTCATTTAAATATCCTGGCACACCCCCTTTTGCAGGCGGAATCGGATGCTGGCGGATACCATAAATTCTGCCAGCAATCCGACTTCCTTGCGCCTTTTGCGCATGCGCATTTGCATTAAATAGCTTTGCATCCGTGTGAATTTCACACGGATGCGTAGCTCTGAATCCAGTCCTTTGTTTCAACATACATATGAAAAATGATGATCATTATCACCTATTTGGTATGACTGGCTAATCATGCACCTGACTACCAGCTTGTAAAATTCCTGACTTTGTGCAAGTGTACCTAGAAGGAATAATGAATTTCAAAGGCAAAGAGCGATCACACCAAATATTGATTTGATTTAGATTACTCTTTTGTTTATTTACTGTAATTTTGAAATGATAAAAATAGATAGATAGATAGATAGATAGATAGATAGATAGATAGATAGATAGAAGCTGCACTTTAAATTATGGACATTTTTTTGTCTGAATACACATACTTTCATTTACAGGATTGCTTCCTTGTACTTCTGACAAAACATAAGCAGATCATATAACACTTATTACATTGCAATACTTGTTGTAAAAAAAAAAACCTGATGGAATTATACCAAGGCAAGCAATTTGTAAAGTAGGTAAACATAGGCAGAGGGGATTTATAATTTCAGCAGATAAGCATTTTAAACAAGTTTCCAGTATGTTCATTATTCACAAACTATATGCTACATTATTCAAATATATACTCCTACACTGTAAGCTCTCCTGTCACAAGATGCTTATGAAAAGAAGAAGCAGCTAGAATTTTATGTGTCTGTTTATCTGTTCTAGGAGATGGGATACATTATTGTTAAACAGCTGTCACACATCCACTGTCGTAGACATCATTGCGCAAAGATAATATTAGATCATAAAATGCAGAATGGGTGAAAAAAAAAGAAAATTGCTACAGAATGATGCACATACATAACAATTAACTGAAATTAGCTTTTTAAGGATCAGATGTCAAAACTGTAGCCTTGCCAGCAGCACTGCAGTAATGACTAAGAAAAACAAAACTGGTTGCTTGACACACTGCCAAGAATTCAGAAAGTAACCTACAAACATCACTTCATCAAAATAAATTTGTAACAGCAAGCACTTCTCATTATACTATAGAATGTTTCTGGAAATTGTGGAAGGAGACCCATGCAGACACTGGGAGAACTTGTAAACTCAACACAGATATGGCCTTGACTGGGAATCCAACTCATGACTTCAGTGATGAATGGCAGAAGATATATATATATTGTATATAAGTTTTTTTCTTACTGGTATAGTGGTAGAAAGTGTTCGTCCATTTGATATCACCTACACTAAAGTAGGGTCCATGGATTGCCTGCATGTAAAGCTAGATCCATCAGAAATCCAGCAACGGAGTGCAGCAGAAACTTAATTCTGGACCCAACAATACAATAACAAAAATTAAATAATAATAATAATGGACCGTATTTGTACAATGTACGGAATAGCAAAAGTCTGCAATTATGTGGCAAGTGCACTCCCAAAACTCACTCCTCTAATGGACATCCACATGCCATAGCCCTACCTTAACTTCTCTGTGCATATCGTTGCGCGGACGTAGAGAATGTACATGCCGAAGTGCCTAAACCAGTCCATACTGTACAATTTAAATGCTACCCACAATAGATATTCTCCCACACACAGAGGGAGCTGTGCACATGTGGAAATCAACTCCATATGTAGTATGATCTGATGCGCAACATCTGCCACACACATGTGCAGATTGATAAAAAACAAAACACCATCTTACGCACACAGCAGGTGTATGTTTGTGAATGATAAGTTTGAAAACAGTGCAATAATAATATTAAAAACCTCAAAATTGGAAGACAGAGAACAAACACCTTATAGTAGTTAGCATTACTGACACATTTATATCATGTGCATTTTTTTAATGCCCAAGATGTACATAAATCCAAACTGATATGAAACATACTGTCATGGTCTGCGGCGGCAGGCGGCGCACTTACCTGTCTAGGAGCCGTTTCTCAGCGGCTCTCCCACGTCATATCCGCTCTCCAGCCCTCCAGAGGTGCCACTCCCAATAGTGGCAGCCTCCTGCACAGTCTCCATTGCAGCATGTATGCTTCTTAGTGTCTGGATTAGGCATCTGCACCTCTATCCTCTGTTGCATGGGCGTCGCCATCTTGCCTCCTGTCAGGTGATTCCCAGCAGCCACTCAGATGCTCCTCTGCAGCACTCATAATCCCACCAGCCAATCTGTGCACTGAGTGGGCTATTTAAACCCTGTGCACTGATCCCTCAGTGCCAGAACAACTTGGTCTTCAAGGTGCCTGGTTCCAATCTCTCTTGCATCCTGACCTGCCTGCCTAGCATCCAGTCCAGTCTGACTTACTACAGCTCCCAGCATTACCTGCACTACAGCTCCCAGCATTACCTGCACTACAGCTCCCAGCTTGATCCTGCAATCCGGTCCCAGCTTGACCCTGCAATCCAGATCTGGTGCAGTTTGCCTGCTGTCCAGCTCCAGTCCAGCTGACCTGTAATCCAGTTCCGGTACAGCTTACCTGCTATCCAGCTCCAGTTCAGCTGACCTGCAATCCGGTTCCAGCCCTTGCAAACTTTTACAGTGCAGCTCTACGCCAGTGGGCCTGGTATGCCAAGACTCGAACTTTGTATTGCCTTGCCTGTTCCAGTCCTGCGTAGTCCGGTCCTGCCAAGACTCATGAACTTATGTTGCCTTGCCTGTTCCAGTCCTGCGTAGTCCGGTCCTACCAAGACTCATTGGACTTTGTATTGCCTTGCCTATTCCAGTCCGGCATAGTCCGGTCCTGCCAAGACTCTTGAACTTTGTATTGCCTTGCCTGTCCCAGTCCGGCATAGTTCAGTTCTGCCAAGACTCTTGAACTTTGTGTTGCCTTGCCTGTTCCAGTCCGGCCCTGTCAAGTCTACAGTTTGATAACCATTGAGACTGTCCTTGTGTTCTTGCATCTGTTCACTGAGTATTATACCTACATGTGCCAACCCTTCATCAAGCCTGCAAGCTTCCATTTTATACCTGCTCGTCAAATCCTTTCCTTGGTAACCGAGACAGATCCACAAAACCCTGTAGCCATGACACATATTGTAATAAGAATAAATATGATCTAATTGCAGTACAGTGATGCAGAATGTTCATTGCCATCATCAGGGTAAGGTAAGTAAAACATATCTATAGGAGAAAGTGCTTTAAAATGGGCAAAATTACTTTGGGTAATTTAATGACTCATGGTAGTTTTACTCAGTATTAAAAAATACATACAGTATTCCCCATTATTGGAATTACATACAGTAGTTCATCCATATTGTAATTTTTATACAGGGTAAAACTACTGTGATTATAAATAATGGAGGAAACTAAATAGTTTCCCCAATCTTATATATAAAATTCATTGGTCCATTTGTCTGTCTGCCCAGTTATGTTATTGGACAGCCCTGCACCGAGTGCGATGAAACCAACACAAGGTGTTTCAGAAGACTTATAGCTTTAGATTTTAGGGGGGTTGGTGTTCCAGTCGGATCTCTTATTGGCGTACGCTGGGCAGAACTTTGTTCTAAGCCTTCCACTGGATGGATTTGGGAGTTAGCAGTGGTGACTATAGCACTATCCACCTGTTATCAATAAAATCACAATTTAGGAGGGGTCACAAAAGGGGCAGGGTTTATGGAAAAGAGGGTGAGGTTTAAACAAAAGGTCAGTTGTGGGGGGAGTTTGGCCAGAAAGAGGGCATGACTTATTTTGAATGACATTACACGACAATGTAAAAGTGATTATAAAAATCAACAGGAAGGAAATCTGGGGCTATTGGCGACACTGCAAAAATAAAAACCACACTGGGCAGCCACCTCATTGGAGTGTTGGAAGAGCTTGTCAGTTACATCCAACTCATTGATAACTTAATAACCTGAAGATTTAAACCCAGACAAAGCTGGGTACTTCTGCTAGTTATTATCCAGTTTTAAAAAATGAGAGAGCGAGAGAGATGTAATAGCTATATAGGGGGGCATATGAATCACAGGTTTGTGTGTGTTTTGCCAAATTCCTAAAGCAAGAAGGAGGAAGTATGAAAGAGGTTAGCAAACTCTGACCTGATGGCAGGCTTGGTTTTTTTTCTTTTTATTTTGTGAAAGGGTATGTTGTAAAGGATGGGGTCTGCCTGTTTTGTTAGTAACACCCCTGCCCCTCCCCACACACAAACATTTCTGACGGCAGCCCTGAGCATGTGTAGTTCATATAGGTCTTGATGTATATGCCAAATGGCAAAACATGACATGAAATAAAGCTGTCAATCCTAGCTGCATGTCTCTAGCGATCTATGTTAGATATTGTAAAAATTAAATCACACAGGACTGCACATTAGCCCCATAATGATTGCAGCAATTACAGCTGTGAATCAATTTCTATGGCAACTAATCATTTCAGCAGAAAAAGTACTATGCTGGGAAATGCTTCTAGCACAGATATGTCAGGTTCCAAAACTTTGACAAATCTGTGACAGGTATATGACAAATCAGCAGAGGCTTCTTGACGTTCCCAATTCATCATAACCCAGTGCAGAGAGAACAGATTTCAGTCTTACAAATTTCTCAATAGTGGCAAAATGTGGCAAATAAATGAATGCAAAAATAATTACTGCACATCAAAAATAGTACTTTTAAGGGAATAACTGTAATACTTGTGTTCATTTTCTACACTAGCAGATTTGTGGTTTTATAGTGATTATCGGATGAGCTAACATGACCATTTCACAGTATGAAAGTGTTATGCTCCTGACAGCCCTCATTAATACTCTCTTATATAAATATGAAGCTTTAACTTTCTATTGCATGTCTACTATGACTGCTGCATATGGCAGTATGATTAATAAGCATCCTTGCATTAGCTGGTGTTAGCTCTACAAGTTGGTTTTTCGTAAACAAAATGGAGCTGGGCAGGGTCAGGCAATATCTTAGGATCTACCCTAATGAAGAATACAGAATAGCCATTATGAAAATGCTTGGAGCTATACAGTAACTTATGGATGGTGGTGTCTAGATAGCATGGCGGGAGCATAGTTTTAAGGTACAGGGTAGAGGTCAGGGAACAAAAGTCTGTATGAGAAAGGGGAGTGGACTTCCCTCAACTGAACTGGATACTTTCTGCCGCAGCGCATGGAGTCCCGATATCAGTGGAATCGGAAGTCTGGATCCGATCCTATATATTCAAATTAGCTTTGAGGTAGGGTTTCAAGAATTTGCAACTTAATTTTCCTCCATATGAAAAAAAAAGCATTACCAATCCCTTTAAACATTAATAATGACATTACCATATTGTAACTAATACAGATGAAACTCGAAAAATTAGAGTTCATTTATTTCAGTAATTCAGCTAAAAAGGTGAAACTAATATATTATATAGACTCATTACATACAAAGTGAGATATTTCAAGCCTTTATGTGTATTAATTTTTATGATTATGGCTTAGAGCTTATAAAAGCCCCAAAATCAAAAACTCACAAAATTAGAATAATGTGACATAGTTCAGTATTGTAGGCTCAAAGTGTCACACTCTATTCAGCAAATTATTCCAAAACACCTGCAAAAGGTTCCTGAGCCTTTAAATGGTCTCTCAGTCTGGATCAGTAGTATTCACAATCATGGGGAAGACTGCTGACCTGACAGTTGTGCCAAAACCATCATTGACACCCTCCACAAGGAGGGAAAGCCTCAAAAGGAAATTGCAAAAGAACACCCTCCACAAGTAGGGAAATTGCAAAAGAAATTAGATGTTCTCAAAGTACTGTATCAAAGCACATTAATAGAAAGTTAAGTGGAAGGGCAAAGTGTGGCCGAAAAAGGTGCACAAGCAGCAGGGTGACCGCAGCCTGGAGAGGATTGTCAGGAAAGGGCCATTCAAAAGTGTGGGGGAGCTGCACAAGGAGTGGACTGAAGCTGGAGTTAGTGAATCAAGAGCCACCACACACAGACGGACCCTGGACATGGGCTTCAAATGTTGTATTCCTCTTGTCAAGACGCTCCTGAACAACTAACATCAGAAGCGTCTTACCTGGGCTAAAGAAAGAAAGAACTGGTCTGTTGCTCAGTGGTCCAAAGTCCTCTTTTCTGATGAGAGCACATTTTGCATCTCATTTGGAAACCAAGGTCCTGGAATAAGAGTGGAGAGGCACACAATCCAAGATGCTTGAAGTCCAGTGTGAAGTTGATTTGAGGAGCCATGTCATCTGCTGGTATTTGTACACTGTGCTTTATTAAGTCCAGAGTCAACGTAGCCGTCTACCAGCAGACAAGCTTTATGGAGATGGTGACTTCATTTTCCAGCAGGACTTGCACACACTGCCAAAGGAGCCAAAACCTGGTTCAATGACCGTGGGATTACTGTGCTGAAGAGCAAACTCGTCGGATCTGAACCCAATAGAGACTCTATGGGGCATTGCCAAGAGAAAGATGAGACATATGAGACTGAACAATGCAGAAGAGCTGAAGGCCGCTAATAACACCTCAGCAGTGCCACAGGCTGATAGAATCCATGCCACACAGCATTGAGGCAGTAATTCGTGTAAAAGAGGCCCAAAGCAAGTACATATGTATTATTATACTTTTCAGAGGGCTGACATTTCTGTATTTAAAATCCTTTTTTTATTGATTTCATGTAATGTTTTGTGAAATGATTTTAATTTTGGGGTTTTCATAAGCTGTAAGCCATAATCAACAAAATGAAAACAAATAAAGGCTTGAAATATCTCACTTTGCATGTAATGAGTCTATATAGTATATTAGTTTCACCTTTTAAGCTGAATTACTGAAATAAATGAACTTTTGCACTATATTCTAATTTTTCAAGTTTCACCTGTATTAGTGAAAACCGCTGAGCTGGAGAAAACTGCCTTATTACAGCATGAAGTCAATTCATACAGAATAAATCTGTCAGCCACAATAGCAAGGCAACTATAATTTATGCCCCAGGAATGTTTATATATGTACTTCAAGGATGAATTGTGTATATTATTATATAAATAGACATAGGATAAAGAGTAAAGCTTTGATTTATTAATCGCTCTACTGCACTTCCTTAACAACAGACATACCTTCTCTCAATAAGGGCATGAGGGCTTCTGCTATGTAATATAACTAAGATCAACCAGATGGCTATTTTAATGTGTTGCACATATAAAACGTATCCACACTGGAATCAATGAAGCAAACCAGATGCTTTACTTTTTCTTAAAGCAAATCCTATAAAAACCATCTGGCTCTATTAGGTTCTCACTTCTAATCTATATGTAAAACCCCAGTGCCTTATTTTCCCAAAATCTGATATAATGTTACTGCAATAAGTTAGTTTTTCAATAAAGAGTACTATGGTGTTATTTGAGATTACTATGATTTAGCCCATAGTAATATTCCTATAAACTGGGTTCCGTTCGCAGCTGTGAACAGCCATTTTCCATTTACCTACAGCCGTCAGCTAATTGTCTGTTGTGTGCATTTTAGAAAGCTTCTGCATTCTGAACCGCCGCTGCACCAAACCACATTCCAGTCAACCATTTAGAAATAAAATAATAAAAAAAATACAATAAATAAATTAGGACACCATTGCTAGAAAACAAAATCACTGTCATTGCCAGGAATAACTATGCTCAGCCAAAACATCTTACAGAAACACAATTTAAAAAGTGTGAAAAGACACTCTTTATTAGATGGTTTTATGTTTCCTTTATCTACATTTTGTTAAATGTTCTATTTGATCAAATGCCCCCTGTGCATCAAGGCATTCAAATTGGAAAAAGCCAGCAGACACAAGGATGCCTGTACTAAATTGTTTACGGGAGCCAGTGCTGTAATATGCTCGATTAGGAGAGAAGCCCATTACTGTTCAAGGGCAAACACAACCCATATGGCTGCACTGTAGCTTCTGTTTAGTATTACCCTCACATCACCCAGCAAGCCAAAATGATATAACAAAATCAAGAGAGTGCTGTGTAAGCAGAGGCAAGGATTTAGAACAACACATTTTCGTACTAGGTAATATGTATTTTTTAAATGTCAATAAACACATGCTTTATGTATTGATATGTTTTTGCATTGGAAAAGTAAGGGTACAAGCATGTTCAGCATTTTATCATAGAAAACTGTGTTTAGCTCTTATACAAGTTTCCATTACTGAGTTCCAGTATTTTTTTGAATGTCCAGCCTCTAGGAATTTTAAGCTATGCTGTCATCCTTGTCTTAACAAATTATATCTCAACACAATAGCAACCAATACAATATTTATTGTTTTACTGTATAGAATTGCTTGACTTAGACACATCTCCATTTTCAGTCAAAAGTACAAAAATACAAAATACAAAAGATATAAAATAAACTAAAGAACTGAAATGCTGAATATTTTCCTCAGTACAATTTTAAAGTTCTTTCATTATGGCTATTTCTGGATCTCTTCAGCCAATCAAGAATGACATCTAAGACTCTTTAAGCATTAACCGTCACAGAATTCTCTCTAATCTTTGTTACGATTGGCCACTGGGGATTGCACCCACAGTGGGGAACCGCAGCGTGGTGTGCTGACTGGAACCCAGGTACTCTCCGGAACCCTCACATACAGTACACACAAGACCAGATATAAAGTAAGGCAAACAGGTTTATTGGTCAAGTACTGAATTCTCTCAATAGTAAGCAGCATATAAATATTACAAACTGCAATATCTGAACTTCCAAATAGGTGAGCACAGAGGTAAGTAATACACCCAGGGAAATACAACAGATATACTACGAATACTGAGATTAGTGCAATGTGCACTACAGGTCCCAGCAATACAGAGAAAAGTACAGATGGTAAGTACTGAGTGGAAGCAAGATGGAAAACTACCAAACACACTGCAAGATGTTATAACAGCGGAGCAATGCTCTAACGATACACACAGCTAACACACTGGAGAATAATAACACAGTGGCATACAAGGCTGATGACTAAATACACTGCTAGATGGTACTCGCAGGCTGGATACACACACAGCAAACACACACTGGAGAAGAACTACACAGTGGAGGATAAGGCTGGCGGCTGAGTAACTGCAGATGACAACAGCAGAACCCTAACCAACGTGGCAAGGCTGGAACACGAACTCACTGCAAGACAGGAGACGCTAACACACGTGGCCAGGTAAACAAACACACTACCGCAAGATGGCACAAGCAGGTACTGTGAAAACCAACGTGGCAATAACACACGATCACTCACTGCAGATGACACAAGCAGGAGGCAATAAGCAACTGTGGTAGATGACACACACACGCCTGAACAGTCGGGGCAATGCAGGATGGTATGCACGAAACACTCAAACCAGCAAGTGGAATGGAGACCGGACCTGTCCAGGACAGAGGCCGATGGCGAGAGCAGCAAGCCACTCACGCTGCGCACCTTACCACACAGAGGGTACAACAGACAACGAAGAGAGGTATAACCAGGCAAGGGGTAACACTGGGAAACAGGGTAACAGGGTAGCAAGAGCAAAAAGCACTTATCAGGCACACGATGTCAGCGAGCATAAAGCAAGGACCAGACGCTATAACCGACGGTGTGCAGATCCCAGCAGCAGCTATTTAAAGAACCCTCCTCCAATCAGTGAGGAGGGCCTGACACACCTCCAGAGCTAATAGCTGCAGCTGGGAATGTGCAGCTAGCTGCACAGCTAGCAATGGCAGATACATAGCAGTAAAATAGACAGGCATAAAATGAATAGAACAGTAAAATAACAGAACAGAAATACAGACATGTTAACGGAGTGTAACAATCTTAGTCTTCCCTTGCAAATTAGGTTTGTTAATGTCGATGTTCTGTTCTGTGAACTATCTGTCACTAATAGGCTACGGGTGGGCACACACTGGGGCTTTTTCAGCAGATAATCTTGCTAATCACACAATCAAAAGACCATTTCACCAGATATCTTACCAGGGTGCACTGTCCAAAGATGCTCAAAAATCTTTTGAAATGGTCTGTGATCTTTTGGAGCTCCTAATATGTTAGATCAAAGATAGGAAGATATCTTTTGCTTTTTGCAATTGTGTACTGTGTCTATTAGGAGATCTTTTCACAGTACACACTGGTAAGATATCTGGTGAAACTCTCTTTTTATTGTATGATTGGAAAGATTATCTTCCAAAAAGCCCCAGTTTGTACTCTGGTTAAGTGAAACGGATTAATCAGAGGTAATCGTTAAAAAATACCATAATGATATTGACTAATTATATACTATTACTTTTATGTTCAAGTAATAGCATTTTAAATATGGGGGGGGATAAATGCTTTTGTTTGCTAACAATATTGGACCGTGTTCACAACCAAGAAGCAGAAGCTTCTTAGGTGCATATATTTAGTAAATGATCTACTACGCATGCATAGTAGGTAATTTATGCAATCTACATACAAGCAATCATCAGCAAATTAAAGAGAAAAATAATATGTGGGTTGTTGCTTTAGATGAGATCAGGTTAAAGTCTAGAAAGTGGTATTACAGAGATTATCCAATGCCTTCATAATGAAATGAATGACATAAGTACAGTTGATAGATTCATTACACGCGTTTCTGGTTGGTGGACCAAAACTTGGTGGACAACATTTAAAAGCAGGCAGAAGCATCAGAGTGAAATCAAGGGAAAAATGTCCACATATGTCAGATCCTTCTGTCTCCTGAAAGCAGAGGCGGCCCTAGGCATAGGCAGATCCCAGACCGGACATTGCAAATAACCTCTTACCTGGTCGCAGACTATAGCCTAGGATGGCTGGCAGCAGAGACACCTGACACCACTGACAGCCAGCAACAGGCACTGTCAGATCCAGCCCTCTTAATGCCCTGCTATTTTGATTTCAAGGAGGATTTTTTCTTTGCAAGATTATTTTCCTCCTGATCCGTTTTCAGACTCATGTTCTTTATAGACATTGTCTTTTTTGCCGGATACTTTGTTCTTATTTGACCCAGCATTTGCTCTTTCACTGTGTGACTCACCCATCTTTGTCATCAATTTTTTTGGGGTGTTTTTTCGGTTATTTATTTCTCACCACGGTGTACGGATTAGTCTGCAACTTTGTTGCTACTTGATGTACACGCACTCTTGTTCATTTTTTTTGCCACAGATTATTTGTTTTCTACAAGTTGCTCTTTTGGTGTCTGGTTATTTTCATCATTCATTTTTTGTGATTAAACAGTTCTTTGTTTACACCTACACTTACCGTGTACCTGTAGTTCCTTCTCTAGCGTGCTGGCTATTGACCCTTCCCTACGTAGGCTCAATTTGTATATAGATTACTTCTTGCCGCGCATGCACCCTTATTTATCCCTTTTCCTAGGTGTGCGGATGTTCTCCTCCCCAGGGGGAAGTTTCGGCCTATATTTACCTTTGACATCTCGCACCTACTCATATGACCCACTGACCATTGTCAGTTTCTGGGTCTGAGTAGTTCGGTCAGTTCTTCCTCTACTGATCTACTTTTCTCATTACTGACTATTTGATATCCTTATTCTTTCTCCTTTATTCTATTTTTGTATTTTTTGCACATTTCGTGCGTTATGTCTACTGACACCTCTGAGCTGCACACAGGTATTAAGAGATACACTAAGGAAGAGATTGCACGGATCTTAAACAATGATACAGACTCCTTGCATTTTGACAACAACACCCCTAAGGAGATTTTTCAGGATTTGACTAAACTTCGTAAAAGAGCAATTGAACTCAAATTACATAGCCTCACTTTGTCCCAGTATTATAAGGAACATCTGATTCCGAGAGGTTTCCGTATACATAACCAACCCACGATCGGACGCAGTGACAAAACTTTTTGTGCACACTGGTGCCAGATTCTGAACCAATGCTCTTTGGATCTGATTGTACTGGTCATAGAAAAGGTCAATACTGATATCACTAAAATCAACCAAGAAATTGTAAACCTAGAAAGCACAGGTCTACCCACTTTAAGGGAGGATACAACCACGGATTGGACAACCAAGCTCGAGGAGACCATAAAGAAATTTGAAAGTGATCTCCTGGTTTTCAAAAAACAGAAATATCGAGCAGTTAAAGAAGACTACAAGGAGGACAGGGTCTACTTTTGGGTTAACAACACCTTTACCCCTAGGAACAGACAAGGGCGGAGAAAACAAAAACCACGACAACCCAATCGCTCATACACTGACCTGGATTCGCTCACCTCGCAAAGTGACTCAGAAGCACCAACACAAGCCACCAAGGCTCCTTTTTTTCGGGAGGCCATCCCCACAAGGAGCAGGATACTAAAAAACGCCCCAGGAGGGGCGGGATCAAACACAGAAGGAGCTCCAAGGGCGGACAACAAGAGAAAACCGTGATCTATAACCTGTCTTCTTACACACCCTCAGCAATGGAGTTACAAGTACTCAACAAGGGATTACAATTTGTTGAGACGCATATTCATGATAAGTTTGATCTCGAACTTGAATTATATCGTTTTCAACGACAGCTGAGATTGAAAGACTTTTTTATACTACACCCCAAACAATCTTCAACTCCACCACCCTTCAGGAATCCATCCTCCTTCGACCCCCAGGTTAACAACGCCTCCATCGACACCTTTGTGCCAGCAGGACATCCTGGAAGAAAAAAGACCTTGGAACTTCTCTCACGAACGGTCTGGTGGCCTTCTATGCGTCAAGATGTGGAAGAATTTATTGCAGCTTGTCCTATCTGTGCAGCCAATAAAACACCCAGATCAGCACCCATTGGGCCACATATATATATATAGACACACACACACAAACACATATTTTAAAATGGGATTGTGAGATTATGTGATCTGGCCCCTTCTAATTTATTTTGCCTAGGGCTGCCTGTGCCTGAAAACATATATCTTATTTAGCAGAATACAGATTACGAATATGCAAGATAAATAATATTGTGTTTTGTTATAGGAAAATAACAAAATGAAGAGAAAGTGGGACAAAAATAACCTCTACCTATTAAAAGCCCGTACCATGAATCAAGTGATACATATAAAGCTGTCTTATATATTGGTTCCCTAAATGGGTGACATGTTTATTAAACTTGAAGGGAACGTATAGCATTTATTGCATACAGATTTATACATGCAGTCTAGTGGTGTGTATACAATTCCTTTTTTGAAGGTAATTTAGTACAGAAGAGGCAAGAGTACACTTTCTGTGTGCAGTAACAATATATTTATTTTCTGGCAAATGAAATCTTTACTGTGTGTTTACTCTATTAAAGAAGTCAGCATGGTACAGTAAGTTATCAGGACCAGAATGCACATGACCTTTGTCACCAAATGCATTATTACACGACTCCTGGGATTTAATCATTATGGTTTGAAATTTATTAGGGGGTACTCTTGCAACAGAATATTCATGTGGCAATGGATGTGCAGTGTAGCCATATAACATTTATTTCCATGTCAACAGTTGTATCAGTGTTTCTGTGATACAGATGCTATTCATATAAATGGAATGGGCCTGATCCAGACAACCAGAAAACCCGCTGACGTACGTATGCTACTTATGTCAGCTGTGACTTGGCACTACACATGCCCATTACCAAGAATTCCTCATCGGACTGTAAAGCTGAATTCAGTCTTACACAGAGGGCAGGCTCACTCACCATGCGTATGAGATACGCATGATGGGTGGACATAGGTATTTACATCGCATAGCGAAGGCTCGGCGGCTAACCCTGACGTAAGATTTAATACTTCACACGCACAAAGATGAATGTGAAACGCATAATGAAGGGTCTTGTGCATGGAAAGCACAGGACCTCATGTAGGAATGACGGTAGTGCTCACATTCCTGTGTGCAGAATTAAGCCATTACAACAGAAGTTAATGTACGGAATATGCCCTTAAGTCTGGATCCTGTACAATATGTTTAATTCATTTTAAATGATTCATTGCTTTAAATGATACAGTTTACTATAGTAATTCTTCTTCTATACAAAGAACATGAAGTAGAACTGTTCAAGAGACTTGATATTTTAAAATGGTTTATTTTCTGAACAAAGATGACAAAGTAAATGAAACAAGTTACAAACTGTTGTATGTGAATGTATCAAACATTCTACAACCTGGCCAAGTACTGAAGGCATATTTATTATATACTGGCTTTTTAATGTTAATTCAAATGTAGATACACGAGGGAGTCTGACAAAAGAGACACCTGCTCTTCTAAAATTTCTACATTGGAACATACCGAAAGGAGGAGTCACACAACCCACATCTCAAAAACTGGCTTCTGCCCTCCACCTTCATTTACTACATCTCTGGAGATAAGAAACTGCTAAGGATTCAGAACAAATTATGCAGCCGTGCATAAACATGAAAGTGAACTAGCCTGGACCTGCATGTCCATGCATTGCTACAGGATCAGTTTTGAACCAGGTGATATACTGTACCACCACCAGGACGTTGGGACTAGGGTGACCAATTTTCCAATGGGCAAACATATAGTATAAGTCCTTAGTGCAGCCCCTCATATAGTATAAGTCCTTAGTGCAGCCCCTCATATAGTATAAGTCCTTAGTGCAGCCCCTCATATAGTATAAGTCCTTAGTGCAGTCCCTCATATAGTATAAGTCCTTAGTGCAGCCCCTCATATAGTATAAGTCCTTAGTGCAGCCCCTCATATAGTATAAGTCCTTAGTGCAGCCCCTCATATAGTATAAGTCCTTAGTGCAGCCCCTCATATAGTATAAGTCCTTAGTGCAGCCCCTCATATAGTATAAGTCCTTAGTGCAGCCCCTCATATAGTATAAGTCCTTAGTGCAGCCCCTCATATAGTATAAGTCCTTAGTGCAGTCCCTCATATAGTATAAGTCCTTAGTGCAGTCCCTCATATAGTATAAGTCCTTAGTGCAGTCCCTCATATAGTATAAGTCCTTAGTGCAGTCCCTCATATAGTATAAGTCCTTAGTGCAGTCCCTCATATAGTATAAGTCCTTAGTGCAGTCCCTCATATAGTATAAGTCCTTAGTGCAGTCCCTCATATAGTATAAGTCCTTAGTGCAGTCCCTCATATAGTATAAGTCCTTAGTGCAGTCCCTCATATAGTATAAGTCCTTAGTGCAGTCCCTTCATATAATATAAGTCCTTAGTGCAGTCCCTTCATATAATATAAGCCCTTAGTGCAGCCCTTTATATAGTATAAGTCCTTAGTGCAGTCCCTCATATAGTATAAGTCCTTAGTGCAGCCCCTTCATATAATATAAGTCCTTAGTGCAGCCCTTCATACAGTATAAGTCCTTAGTGCAGCCCCATCAAATAGTTAAGTAATTAGTGCAACCCCCAATTGCAGCCATATACACTTACCCGCTCCGTGGTCTCACCTCCAAAGCTCCGCGCCCTCTCTGCTTTGAAGTGACGCTGACAGCGTATTTACTCACCACACACCAAGTCCCAGCCGCAGCTGTTTACATGAGGGCTGGCTGGTTGCTAGGATACAAGTCAGCCCTTGTGTAAACTGCTGCAGCCAGGACTTGGTCAGACTGAGTCCCGGCTGCAGCGGTTTACATGAGGGCGGGCTTGTATCCTAGCAAGCAGCCAGACCAGCCCTCATGTCATGCTACCCGTGCCGCGCATGCGCAAATGGTTCCCCCCCCCACACACACACAGATATTGGTCGCACAGGGAAAAGGGCTGCTCTCCCGGGAGTCCGGGAGAGCTGCCTAAATTTCTGAAAACCGGGACTTTCCGCATCCCGGGAAGGGTTGGCCCGGGACGTGGGAATAACATGGGAAAAGCGGGACAGTCCCGGGTAAAACGGGACGGTTGGTCACCCTAGTTGGGACCCTGGCTGAGTGTTGTTTGATATCTAATAATTATTCCAAGTACTAGAAGTTTGCATATGTAAAAAAAATATTATTATACCATAAAGTGCCCCTTTGGTTTATATATTATATAAATAGATATTGTAATTTAAAGGTGTAATTTTTATTTAGCTACTTTATGTCACTACTACTGCCATTACATTTACTTACACATGTGAATTATGATTTACGAGTAACAGTACAAAAAAAAATACTAAGGTTTTGTATGGAAGGAGGTTCATGAGGGGGGGAGACCATGAGTTCTCACACCGGGTGACACCAACCCTAGTGACACCACTGATATGCAGGCATCTATTAACAGACACTCCACATACCATTTTCTGAACACATAAGCCTGATCATTATCTTGCAGAAAAGAAATGCTTAATAGCAAGGTGGAAATACATAAAGTGTTGTTGAAAGTTAGTACAAAACAAAAGGAAAACCTGTAGCTGCTTGAGAAGTGGAGTGTGCATTGTCCAGGAAGTGTTTTGTGAGTATGCAGTAACACAGAACATGATACCAATAATATGGGAAATGGGTCATAATCTAATAATTCTAGTACAGCATAGGTTTAGAATTTGACATTAGTTACTGCAGAGATTAGAAAATATGAAAGTGAAATCATGTATTTAATTTATTTAATTACCTTTTTGTTATTTATT
>WWET01003857.1:98736-130610 GCA_011038615.1 Limnodynastes dumerilii | reverse complement strand
TATATATATATATATATATATATATATATATATATATATATATATACTGATAATATAGATATACATATTAATTGCACAAAAATATATATTATGTGTAAATATTACACACTTAATTGTCCAAATTAAAAAAATATATGCCCTGTTCCATTATTACCTCCCAAATTCAGTTAGCAAATGAAAATGGAATTTAAAAATAAAATAAAAATAAAACTAAGAAGTCTTACCAAACACAAGTAAGAGAAAAATGGGAGAATGTCTATATATAGGTGTTGCTGGATTTTTGTGTGTGTGTGTGTGTATGTATTTATACATATATTTATCACATTTTATTTTAATAAAAAAAAGGTTTATGTATGTACTGTATTCAAGACCAAAGAATATGTCACACTAGCAAGATCAATTATGAATTCATGAATTTACAAGCAAGTAGATTAGCCCTGTATATTTTACCCGTTCATTGGGAGAGAAGGGTTGGACAAAAGTAGTCAGTAAGGACATGTGCAGAACCAGGGCCTTCCTCTTATCCCTTACCTGGGACACTGTTACTGCTGACAACCCCCCCCCCCTGTTAGCAGCCCTGCAGAAACATCCTAATTAGTATATGCCATATTATCACACGCTTTCCTTAAACTTCAATATCTGTATGGTAGTTAAATGTAACATATTCTGTAGATTTAGTAGGTGCCACTAGAGGGCGCCCATACTGCCTCACACATGTCGTATAGATTTTCACCCTTCAGCGCATCGCCACTTATTTTATAGAGCTGCATATGCAGTAGATGAAGTGTGAAATGTGGCAGCTGTTAGTGGACTTTATGTTACAAATCCCAGGATCAGTGCTTGTAACAAAATAACTTCAGCCTCAGTCATTTAGTCCCCATCCCCCATGCTTAGACCATTTCAGGCATCACTTCACGTTATTCCCTTTCTCCGAGCTCGTTTCCTCCGTGCAGGGCGTCCTATCGGTCCATTGTTCATTAAAGAACAAACTGGGTTTTCTATCACCGTCCATCGCAAGCTCAGATTTAATTTCCTTGCCGTCTCTTCTTACAGTAGTTAAAGCTGTTGTATTTCCTCCTTCTCATTTCTTTAGCTCTTGATATAATGAAATCTCTGTGAAAAGGATCCCATGGTACATATTTGTGTTTACCCATAAAACCTCTGCGTTACCGAGTGGGTTATATTCATATTAACTTTAAACTGAAATTGAGTTATCCATTACTGGGAACGGTGGCTGTAAGGTGTAATAGAACAATTCGGGATATATTAGAATTCTCCAAAATATGTTTCATATGTTAGACTTCGGCATGGAATTGCTGCTTCCCTTTTCCATGTTGCTTGTAACGTATCGGTTTACTCTGCAAATGTCTCTCAACACCTCCCCGATTCAAATGGATTCTGCCATGAATGTTCTATGTATTATTTTCGGCAAATTACTATTTAAATGCACACTTCATAATCCTTGTCCACTCTTCGTCACTCTTGCCTCACTAGTTACTATACTTTTTTTTTCCACTTTACCTTCCACAAATAGATTTAAAACGGTTACATGCAGTTAGGGGTGCAAGCATAGATGTTGGAATGGGGGGGAGCGAGGGGGCATCTCGCCCCCCCTAAATATAAAGGGGGCGCCATCCAGTGGCATCACAGCAGGGTGTGATGGCAGAAGATTGCATGCACTGTCTGTGCAATCCTCTGTCAGCATCTCCTCTCCTCCACAGCAGCTCCATCCTATCTGAGTGATGCTGGTGTAACCCTAAGGTCACATCAGCATCATTCAGTGAGCGGAGAGCGCCGCGGAGGAGAGGAGAAGAAGAGCTACAGCAGAGTGAAGGTAATTTTCCAAATGAGAAGGGGGAGGGGGTGTGCACCAAGGGGAGAGGGGGGCACCAAGAGAATTGATAAATTCTTGCACTTCCCAACAAAAAATGTTGTGAAGCCCCTGGGTGCAAGTGTGGGGGTACAAGAAATGATATGCAGGTAGGGAGTATCACCTCATTGGGTATGGAACGTGACTTAGAATGTCATTTGATCGTCATTCATTCACTCAGCAACATTAGGACAACAGTATATGAATGTCAAAACTAATAAACGGTACAGGGTTGTTTTCCTTGCAACACTAAGCTCGATAGTAATAATATATTGATCTTAGTGTTTCAGACACTTAAAGGTCCTACACTAACAATAATCATTACCGCAGCCTAAACCTAGCCTTAACCAAAGCCTAACCCAAACCCTAAACCTAACCCTAATCCTGACTGTAATAAAGATGAAGTATAGTACTCATCCATCTAAGTTGTATCTATGGGGCAGATCCAGAGCTATGCTGTGCCGTACTACGTAAGTACAGCCAGCAAGCAATCCCCCCAACACTCCCCTGTCCCGGCGTACTTACCCACTGTTACGCCGGTTGAAGGCTACCTTAACTTCAGCCGGTGTAACAGTGGGTAATTACACCGGAAAACACATCGTAAAACCCCTAACCCAGCCCTCCCTTCCTAATTTCCCAACCTCCCCCCCCGCCCAGCTGCCTGCCCCTTCGTCCGTAACTACGCTGTAGTTATGGACGCCAGATCCATGGCTCACAGAGCCATGGATTACGCCAAGCAAAATATGCACATGCGCAGAACGGAGTTTCTGCCGTTCTTACACATACGGTTGCCGTAAAAACTACGGCGGCTGTAGGGCTGGATCAGCCCCTATGTATCTATCTATCTATGACTCCAGAAGTGTAGATCAGGTGTAAAAGTTGTTACGTGACTGCTCTCATCGTGTGAAGTCTAACTGGTCTTTACTTGGGCACCCGATGGTGGGGATAGGCTTATGTGGCAGGCACCCAGCAGGTCAAGACCCTGGAAGGCAGCCTCAGGTGTAGCTAAGCACTAATAACCAGACAGGAGAGAAGAGATCAACAGTGTTTATTAATTCACCCATGGTAATACAGAAAACAGGTGAATAGTAAACTAGGAGCAGCAATAAGAATACAATAACAACACAGGTAAAAAGACTAGTTAAACCACAGGATATAAATACTACCAAGAACATATACAAACAGGATCAGAGAGAGTACCAAACACAAAGCAGGAGTAACAGAAAACACTAGATGCTGGGGTACAAAGATAAGCTGAATACAAAATACAAGAGAAAGTACAAACTGAAGTCCAGACAACAGAACAGGCTAAATACAAGAATACAAGAAACAACCAAAAGCAAGGATTCAATGAACATAAATACAGACAGAAGGCAGTTGATATACAAGACACAAGGTGGTAACAGGCATGAGATCAGGGAGCATACACATGCCAGAAATACAGGATAACAACTAATGACCAGCAAACACTTAGTGAGAGGAAGTCCCTTTTTCCAGCTTGAGCAGGTGGAGGATAATTAATGAATTAATTAAAGTTCCAACAGTAACCCCTAGGGGCAGGTCAAGATAATGTTATGAGACACACTATAGTCAAAGAATGCCCCTAGTGGTAAAACATGTCCATTTAGTGTAACTACAATCGAGTTGTCAAGCTGGTGTCATTGTCACACGTGTACTTAGAAGCAGTGGTGTTGAGTAGGGGTCCATCAAAAAGTTAAATGTATTAAACTCGGCCGTATCTTCACCTCACCTGCTCAGTAACCCGGATAGAGGAGCTAGGCTCATATCCCACACTGACCAATTTAGAATTGTTTCACATTATCCCCCAATACATATATGTAATGGATGTAATATGGAGGGTTTGGGATATGATATAGGGGAGAAATGTAAATAAGAATATAAAGATGTGGGTACGACAGAGCAGTGCAGATGGAGATGGTAATATGAAATTGAATAAAGTGGCAGCCATGTTGTAACAAGAATCCATTTTGTTTTAGGCATCTATTTTGTGTATTGCTTAAATTAATATTAGTTATTCAGCTTATTAGCAGACTAGAAACCAAGTTCCCCCCTTCCTTCTAAGGAGTGTTTGTGTAAGACCTTGAGATAAGGAATCTAAGTTCTTGAGAATTATAGGCCAGGATGGGGAAGATGATGTGCAGCTGGGTTCATTAAAATATAATTGCCTATCTGTGTCTTAGATATCTGTTAAAGTCAAGGGGCTGGATCCAGACCTTGTTAAGTGCATGAACTTAGTTACACCTGGGCTAAACCATTTTGATTTCAGGGGAGTCATATTTCATCTGCTGCAAACAGTTTTAGAGTAGAGAGGTGATGTTTCCTATCCCAAGTCTAAATAACAGTGTGATAGTAAAGCTTGTCAGTATCTGTGTGCAGTAAGCAATTTAAAGATATATCCCTGCATGCAAAGTATACAATTAACTTGACTCCCCCTGAATTCAACATAGTTTAGCCCAGGTGTAACTAAGTTAATGCACTTAACAAGGTCTGGATCCAGCCCAAGGTCTGTAGGAACTAGATGGTAAGACTCTGTTTTCATTAACCTGTATTATTACAACAGTTTGATATATCTTTTCTCTTAATAACGGGTTATGCGGCCTACCCAATATGGGCCTTAGTCTTACGTTATGTGTTTTCATATTCATTAGCTGCAATAGTGACGTGTAATCAAGATAGATAATTCAGCGAATCATAGACCACTATGTAGGTTAGGTTTCCTCCTAAAAGTTTAATGATCAGAGTGCTATGTATGTACGCATGTAACCTTAATAAAGTTAGAACAATGTTTTTGTCTGAACGAGCCTGTGTCTGTCAACTGTTCTCCGGCCGTGAATGATGAATCCTCTATGTGACTGCTATTTAAACTTGGATCCGTGAATCTATCTGAGCTGATAGATTTAACAGTAAGTACAGTGCAGCAAAAGGGGTACTCAATTTTATCCTGCAGCGCCAGCCAATAACACTACCAAATTTATCATTATTGGGACCATAGATGCCACTCCCTACGTGCTCACAATCCACTGTGCAGAGACTGTGGTGCCTTATTAAAAAATGATTAGAAAAATAATTTTAAACCTATTTAATCAATTTATATTAAGCATTTTAAACTCTGTATCAGCCACTATATTGTAATGACTGCCCCAATTAACAGTGGTATAGTTACTGTTGAGACAGGGGTGTGGCCCATTCAGTCCCCTTGCTATGGTGGCCTTAGTAGGTCTCCCTTGTCCCCTGCCTAGAAACACTGCACACTAGGTTAAGGCTTCTCTTTATATCAGCTGACATGGATCAAAATGGAGAAAATTGGTTGAGAAAAACGTACAATGAACCTACCATTCATACCAGCCAACTCTGGCAATTTTCTCCTGTATATGAACCGGATAGGCAGCAAAAGAATTTACTGTCATCCTCAGAGACAGCATGGCCTGTAATTAGGGAAACAGACACAGGTATATGTAAAGGGATAATTGCATTGTCTCAACGCATTGACTTATGAATCAGTGTTAGAATAAGAACTGCAGGACTGTTCCGTCTCCTTATAATTAACTCCTGTTGCCAAATAAATGTTATAAATGTCCTTTGAATAATCAGTAAGGAACAAAATCAGAATATTTTTTTACAGATAATGGAAACGAATTAGTCATTTAGAATTGTCTACTAAAAACTTGCTTTTATAAGTAAGGATACAAAACCGGAATCACACTAAAGTAAGTGTAGAATCTATGGGTCTGATCCAGAGTTCCGCCAATTCACTGTGCGCACTAATGTACAGCGTATCGGCATGCACTCCCCCCGACACTCCCCCTTTGGCCGGCGTAAATACACACTGTTACGCTGGCTGAAGCCTACCCTAACTTCAGCTGGCGTAACAGTGTGTAAATACGCCGGCCACAGGAGCGTAAGTGTCCTAACCCGCCCTTATTTGCTTACCTCTCCCCGCCTTCCTTGCCTAACTGTTGCGTAGTTATGGCGAGGCACACCCCCCCTCGCCGTAACTACACAACAGTTAGGGACCCCCGATACTAAGGAACGGGTTTCCCTAACTACGCCGAACAACATCTGCCGGGCGCATGCGCAGATCGGCAGAAATGCTGATCTTACGCATCCGCCCACCGTAAATACAGGCGGATGTCTGGATCAGGCCCTATGTGCGTATTTTTACAAGTGGATATACTGCGCATGCCCAGAGCTCAAAATACGCATGAAAACCATGGCCGACTGATTGACAGACACGGGCTTGGGAATGAGTAACGCATTGGCATGGAATGAGTCTCGCCTACGTGGCTAGAGGGGCAAGACTCTTAATGCAAATGAGCTACACATGGGCTACTAATGTACAGTATGGGCGTTCCTCTTAAGTTAGGACTGATTCATGATTTAGAGTGTAGAGATCATACAAGTACAAAGCACCTATCAAAAAATGAGTTACAAAAAATTAATACATAGACACATTGAACTTGACGGCAGATAAGAACCACTTGGCCCATCTAGTCTCTCCATTCCACCCACCCACCACTCTTCCTGTGAAGCAACCCTTCCCCTGAACCCACCAACCTCCTGTTATTATTATACAGAGACCACATGTCACTCACATCAGTCCCCACGGCCCCCTCCTCCAAATTCTCTTCAAACACATACACTAGGGATTAATTAATAGTGTCAGCAGCCAATTAACCTGAAATAAATGAATCCAAATGATAAGGCAGACCCCTCTATTTACTTTCAGTAGAATATGTACGAACTTCTGTCCAAATACCCAATATGCTTCTTTGTTGCAGGACAGACAGACGTTCTTATAGTGGTGTTAAAGCTAGGGAGTTATTATTATTTCATTTCATACATATACATTTTATACCATTTAGATCATATACTTACCACCTTTGTCTCTTCCGTGGTCCTCTTCTCTGGTGGACTCGAGAGTATTTGTTTTGCATCAGAACTAAGAACCATCTTCAGAGAGTGATAAGAATTCAAAATGATTATTTACAAGAGAAATGCTTGTTAGTGCATTCAACTGCAGCAAGTCATTATTTTATAAAGTCTTTTACACCTTTAAAGGAAACACTTGCTTTCATGCCAGTAAACCCTCTTAGTTCTCTCCCATTAAGAAGAGTGGGGTAGATCCTGAGCTACGTACGCAAGCATATTTACGCTAGACGGTGATGTAAAAACGCTGTTTTGTATGTACTGCACAAGCGCACGGCAGATGTTACACCATGTAACTCTGAACGTACGTACCAGCCTTGTATCAACAGCGTAACTACGAACAAAGGGGCGTGGCAACCATACGACACCCGTAATTACGCTTCGGAGGCGGGGTGAGGCATTTAAATCGTATACTATGGGCGTGCTTAGGCACTTACGTATGTGAAGCCTTTACGTACGTCAGTAGTTGCGCTTTGAAAAGTTAAGGTAGGGTTTGGCAAGCGTAAAACGGCAAAAGTACGTACGACCGAGGGTAGTGCCTAGTAAATACGCTACGCCTTGAAACGTAATAGAAACATAGCTCTGGATCTGGGCCATTAACCTCAACTCTGTCCCTTAAGTCCGTTACCTTGCGGCCATTCTTGATTCCTCGGGCCCCCATTCTACATGTAAGCTGTGTAATATAATGTAATCTGCTTTACTACCTGTAAATAATGGTGAGATCTATTGAATTAATAGCTTAGAATACCTGCACACTGTCCCTATTTTGGTGGAAGTGTTTTGATTCATAGCCACAAAGGGGGGAGGGGGGGTTGTGAGAGAGTGGGTGGAGTTTTGCCCAAATATGGCTGTTTGAGGGCAGGACTGGGCAGAGTTGGGGCTTATTCATAATGTTGGGAACTATGGGCCTGATCCAGAGGGCCCGCTGGCTGTAAGTACAGCCAGCGTAGCTCTGGAGCATTCCCCCGACACCCCCCCTGTGGCCGGCGTAATTACTCACTGTTATGCCGACTGAAGGCTACCTTAACTTCAGCCGGCGTAACAGTAGGTAATTACGCCGGCCACCCTCCCTCATTTACTTACCTTCCCCCACCTTCCTTCCGTAACGGTTGCGCAGTTACGGCGAGGAACACCCCACTCGCCGTAACTATGCAACAGTTAGGGACGCCTGATCCTAAGGATCGGGTTTCCCTAACTACGCCAGGCAACATCTGTCCAGTGCATGCGCAGAATGGCAGAAATGCTGTTCTTACGCATACGGCCGCTGTAACTAGTGCGGTGGCAGTAGGTCTGGATCAGCCCTTATGGCTTAGTATGCTCTTATGAAATAAGAAATCATGTTTTATGTACAGTTACAGTCAGGAGGGGTTGATGTTTTGCAGCTCAATTTTAAATTACAGCTTAAAAATAAAGGATAATTTAATAAGGAAAAGCAACAAGTAAATGCATTATTCATGAAATACTTTAGAAATATTTGCAATAATTGATGCCGTACCTCCATTTTAGCTTTGAATAGCGAGCGGTCGAACAGAAGGTTCTCAGTTTCTGTCTCAAAAGCGGCGTACTCACTGAAGGATATGGGCTCTGTTCTAGAGGCTGCGTAGTCTCTTTGAATAACAGGAGAGAAGGAGAATCCATCATTATTTACACTGTGCTTAGGACAGCAATAAGTGACTTATGTGAGAAGACTTATTTCTATGCAGTGCATCAATTCCAATCACTTATTTTCCCATCTAAAAAGAAAGATGAATTTCTGACAGAGGAAAGAAGAGTGGACTCAGGAAATCCTATATTGTCCTATGAATAAACCAGCAGACATAGGGATAGAATGATGTGTGTATTATACTACTGTATGTAAGATGTGTTAGTACAGTTCAAGAAAAGGTCACAGAAATGTATTCTCTTATGTTTATCTAAGCTACACCTTAACGCACACCTCCCAAATGTCCCGATACCAGAGAGACAGTCCCGAATTCAGGTGACTGTTCCACTATCCCGACTGCCTTCTAGTTTGTCCTGATAAGCGGGCTACACTGGAGGCAGGGGTTTTTTTTTGGTTTGGAGCTTGGTTGGGCAGGGGTGTGGCTTGGGCAGGATGGGGTGGAGCTTTGTTAATCAGGGGTGGGGATTGGGCAGGATGATAGGAGCTTATCTGTTCCATTTTGGGCTCCAAAATGTTGGGAGGTATGTTACCTTAATAAATCTATGTGATGTACGCTAACCATTGGAGAAATATATACAGGAATGAAACAATACACAATACAAAGGTATGTTAACATGTAATATGTGGCAAGGATCAAGTGTGACAAAATTGACCAAAAAAATGCTGGTTTGATAACTGTATTGATCTATCTGCCTGAATGATCCAGCCACCGCTGGTACAGTCCTAGTAGAACAGGCTCAAGGGGGGCATTGTCCCCCCATGATTTCTGTTGAGTGGACAAAGAATGTGTTTTGCCCCCTCATGAATTTCTACACAAAAGCGAATGGGGACAAAGCGATAGGACAACTGAGGGTTAAGAATGAACCCAAAGGAAGATAAACCCTGGGTTGGGAAGAGGCAGAGATTATGGTACTTGTTTACATATTTTGTCCTTGGGATCTAGTCATCCTGAGGGGTCAGCTTGAGGAAATATGCTTTATAAACCCCCTCAGGCCTGAATCCCTCCTCTTTGTCTTTGGGAATTTCCCCACCCTTCTTCCCTTTGCTATTTCTTTTAATAGACTTGAGTTGTTTTTATTCTTCTCACTTTGGACCTGATTCACACATAAGAACGCGATAGCTTCCTAAATATACGCAACTAATAGCATGAAACTCCCTCGGCACGCCCCCGGTTTTCAGGTTCTTATGTGATTTACGAGTGCCATGGGGGACCCTTAACTGTAGTTTCGCATTTCAATGCGTAGAGCGTTTATTTAAGAACGCAAGTGCATAACCGCGCCTTTGTTGCGTGATTTCGATGCCTCGATCCACCCATTTCTTCGTATCGTCCTAGTTATTCACAGAATGCCCATTTCTGCGTATGTTACAGCGAACCTAGAGACTTTAGGTTCGCAGTGTATAAGCATGGAATTTACGCACTTAAGTCCAACGTTAATAGTGTAGAAAAGTTACTACGCATGCGCAGTCGATCCGTTAAAGAAACGCAAGAATAAATCCAAAGCACGGAATTTGCGAACATAAGTCTAATGCAAATATGAAAAAGTTACTACGCATGCACATTTCATCCGTTCTTAAATATACGCACCTAAAATCGTAAGCATTCTTAAGTGTGAATCAGGTCCATTGTGTGTTTCAGGTTTTTCATTTATTGTAGCGTGTCATTACTATGGTTGTCTCCTTAGGTGTTGGTAAGAAGGCAGTGCAGACCACCGGGAGTGTCCCAGGAGGTGCAGTGATGGTGAGCCGAGGAGTTTTCTCCCTTAACCTTGATGCTGCTTTGGCTGCAAATGAAGGTGTCCGTCGCACTGGGTTTCATTTTATGGACAGGCCATGGTCCAGTGAGTTATTGGTAGAATGTGTCATCTGTCTTCAAGACAGAAGTCGGGCGCCAGTGGAAGTGGGGTTGATGATAGGCCCCCACTTCGTTGTCATCGGTCTAAGGAAAGTCTTCGCCCTTTCTGTCTGTCCTGCCTTCTTTCACCACCATCTTGCTATATTGTATTATTGTTATTATATGCTTATTGTTGACATTATCGTTCTGATTATTATTTATGTATAAATTTATTAACTCATCTGAGTCCTTTTTTACCAACCAGGTGTGATTATTGAGTAAAGAGGGGAGATAACTTGTGTGTGGGTCAGATGTTAAGACCAAGCCGACTGACTCAACCTTACAGCATAATAACTGCTGTCATTTCTGTTTATCACAAAAAGTGATCTCCATGTTTGGTACTTATATTTTCTTCTTGCAAACACTTGTTTTTTCTTTCTTCCCCACTCATTTTCCTATCACAATTTGCAGTAAGTATAAGCAGACTCATGAGACCGGGAAGCTGCACTTCCCATTGGCTGTTCTTGATCTTGACAATAGAACAGAATGGTAAACACTGAATGATTGCGGCCTGCAGATGGTTTCAAATGTTAGCAAGAGCAGACCAGATTGTAGGGTAGACAATGGTTGCCTTTAGAGTCATTGAACCATGATGCCTGGAGCAGGCTCATGTGACTGCATCCCCCCTCCCCTACAGATACACACTCTAACACACATAACATATCAATTAAATACCTAAGAAACCTTAAGGCATCAACACTCTAGAAATACTTGAAGGCCTTATCCAGACCCTTCAACACGACCCATTCCATTAGGTACAACATGTTCTGCTCTTGAGCTTCCAACTGTCAGTTACTTTGGTAACCACCTTTGTTAAAGAATAAAAGTTTTTCAAATACCGGTTAATTTATTAAAACCAGGGCGAGTGACAGTTGGAAGCACAGGGGTGAGTATTGTGTACCTAATGGAACTGGTCTGCTGGAGGGTCTGCTTATCCTTGATACACTGCAAGGAAATGTGCCAAGTGATGATGCTGTTGAAGAGACCATGTGCTTATCGGCTGAAGATTTTGATTTTGCAAGTCTGCATACTCAACTTTAGCTGCTAAAGAATCTGCCCAGTGATGCTCCAAACTCCTGCAATGGCTTTTCTGAGAAGCTCAGTAAGGAGTCTGGTACAATGCAATGAAAGCCCTTCTCCAGCAGGTGGCATTTCTCTAGGTGCTCATCCTTACTGTGCCTGATTCAGCTAAAGTAACGGGGCTAGATTTACTACACTGCGAAAATGGAAGATGGAGATGTTGCTCATAGCAGCCAATCACATTCTAGCTCTTACTTTTCTATTGCATACTAGAGATTGTCAGCTAGAATCTGATTGGTTGCTAATGGTCAGAAAACATATTTAAGAAGTGTGAACCTATCTCTTCAGCATAGTTGAGTGTAGACATAATCCTTCACTGTCTCTAGTTTTTCAAATATATGATTAAAACGACCAATAAAGTGCCAAATGGCTAAGAGGTCACCCCCCCCACACACACACACACACACTACAACCACACACACACATAAAGACAGAAAATAATCAACACCATAGAACACCAGGGTTGCCAACTCTCTCCTAATATCTGGGAGACTCCCGAAATTGGGGCGGTTCTCCTGGTGTCCCGCTATGGACTTTGAAGCTGTGGTTTCATGCAAACTACAGCTTCAAGTCCCGCCCCCCTAGCCTACCAACACTGCCAATTATAGTGTTATAGGCAGGACTTGATGATGTAATTAGCTTCATCAAACCCCACCCATAACCCTAGTAACACTATCAAAATAGTCAGTAATAGAAACATAAAAAGTGATGGCAGATAAGAGCCACATGGCCCATCTAGTTTTTTCAGTTGTTTATTTAAACTATACCGACCCTATTCGCCCTGAATTTAGTTTGAGATGTAGGATATCATTATATTTATCCCAAGCATGTTTAAACTGTTCTAATGTTTTAACCTCAACCACCTCAGATGGGAGGCTATTCCACTTATCTATCACCCTTTCAGTGAAGGAATTTTTCCACATATTTCCTTTGAATCCTCTGAATCTACCACCCTTCAGTTTAAATGCATGACCCCGTGTTCTATTACACCTCTTTCTTTGAAAAATGCGCCTTCCTCTAGCCAGTCACAACCCTTGATATATTTGAAAGCTGCTATCATATCCCCCTTCTCTGCTCCAAGCTATAGTCATCAAGTTTAGTCCTTCTAGCCTTAAGGATATATTGAGCTTTTGGATTTTTGTGCCCCAGGTGCAGGATTTTGCATGTTTTGGCATTAAACTGCAGTTGCCACACTCTTGACCATTCCTCCAGGCTACCTAGATCATCCCTCATGTTGTATACACCTCCTGGCGTGTCTACCCTGCCACATATATTTGTGTCATCTGCGAAAAGGCATTTTTTCCCCTCGATACCACAAGCAATATCACCTATAAAGATACTAAATAGCACTGGTCCAAGTACAGAACCCTGGGGTACTCCACTGGTTACCTTACCATCCCCAGAATGGATTTCATTTACTACAACCCTCTGCTGTCTATCCTGTAACCAAGATTGTATCCATGGAACTATCTTTAAATCCAATCCCAAAGTATTACGTTTAACAGTCTGTGATGTGGCACAATGTCAAAAGCCTTACTAAAATCTAGATAATCTATGTCTACAACTCCCCCTTTATCTATTGCTTTAGTGACCCAGTCAAAAAATTCTATAAGATTTGTTCTACATGATCTTCCCCCAGTGAATCCATGCTGCTTGGTATCCTGTAAGTTATTGGATTTAAGATATTGTACAATTTGTTCCTTTAACAGTGTTTCCATCAATTTCCCTACTACTGATGTGAGGCTCACTGGTCGGTAGTTTGACGCTTCTTCCCTACTTCCACTTTTATGCAGAGGGACGACATTTACTATTTTCCAGTCCTCTGGAATCACGCCAGTTATTAGTGACTGATTGAATAATTCAGTTAATGGTTTTGCCAGCACCTCTCTAAGCTCTTTTACTATCGTAGGATGTATCCCATCTGGCCCCATTGATGGTCAGGGGGCGTAGCTTTGGGACACGATGTGGACAAACAGACCTCATATCTTCCAACATTTTGGATTCCAGAAATGAGCTAAATAAGCTCTGCCCCCATTCTGCTAAAGCTCTGCCCCTGTCAATCCCAAGCTCCGCCTCTACTATGATGCCGCACGGGGCAAAAATTGAAATAGTAATTAAATAAATAAATAAATAAATAAAAAACTACCTCCAGTGTAGCACACTTATTGCACTTATAGCAAAAAACATGTTAGAAAATACAAAGTCCAGCAATGGAAGCAAGGGAAAGCACAGGAACAGAGAGCTAACATCAAGTTTCTTCAACGTAAGACATTCTATTCTAGCCCCGCCCCTTTCTCCACCTCTACTCATAACCTATTGGCTAACTTATTTAACCCCTGTCTTGCTGTGCTATCCCTACTCTGGCCTATGAGGCCATCCTGTGTCTGTTCAGTGTTTTTTGTATTTGTATAGCTACAAGACAATTTGCATTTAGTCTTCCCCTCCTTGTCTTTTCATTAAAACAGTGATTTATACAGGGTGGGGTGATAAAAGATAGAATAGAATCCAACACAAAGAACACACAAGCTGTATCACGGCTACAAAAAAAAAAATTTACTGCAAAAGTTTCCTCTTCTGCTGTGGGATTTCAGGATGGTTTAACACTTTTTTAGAGCAGTGTTATGCCCGCTTCTAAACTAGACGTGTTAAGACAGAATGGTGAGACTGACTTTAAAACTGTGCAGAACTGAGTGTAAAATCTTCCAGCCTCAGACAACAAATTATCAGTTTGATTCTGTTGTGTCTTACAATATATGTTATCTTTGCGTTTTAGACATTTCAAGTAATGCAACTTGCTAATGCGATCCACATGTGTGAAAATATTCCTCGGGGACATAGAAAAGAGTATATATATACCCTTCAATTTTCTCCACCTTACAAAACGTCTGCAGTCTACAGCAAAATCCCCTTTCTATACTATAAATATAGCAGTGCCGTTTGACTTCAGAAGCACGCCATAACTTCAGCTTTCAGGAGTTTAACCAATATTATATACCACAAAAAAAAATCACCAGCAAAGCGTTGCTATAAATCTACGTGTTTTCATTACCTAGAATTTATTATATGAAAGAATGTGTTAGAAATTAATTCCCGTTCCAAGCAAACACGGGGTCTAGATGGAAATATTACAAATCTTCTGGCTCTTTATTTCATGGCAGGAATTAACTTCTTATTAACCTTTCTGCTGTTAAAGAGGTGCTAAAATTTGGAAAGCTAAAAATATTTTCCATATGCTAAAGGAGACGTCAGTGGTGTCATTAACATGTGAGTTTGAAGGTCTTGATACTATTTAGGTGGCCATCAACCAGTGAAAACATTTTAAACAGCGCACTCTTATATTCTAATTAAATCTAAACTTATGCCGGAACCTGCACAGTAGTCAAGAAAGGCTATTGCTTAAAAGTTTAGGGTATTTCACTGCTAGGGCCCAAGGCCAGATTTACTAAGATGCAGGATTGGAAAAGTGGAGATGTTGCCTATAGCAACCAATCAGATTCCAGCTGACATTTTCTAGCAAGTAATAGAAAAGTAAGAGCTAAAATATGATTGGTAGCTATGGGCAGAATCTCCATTTCTCCTTTCCCGAAGCTTAGTAAATCTGACCCTTTAGTGCCAAACCCTTACAAGGTCATAAATTACACAAGAGCAGAAGGGTCAAACAGGAAAGCACTGAAGGGGCCAGATTTACTAAGCTGCGGGTTTGGAAAAATGGAGATGTTGCCTATAGCAGCCAATCAGATTCTAGCTGACATTCTCTAGTATGTAATAGGAAAATTAGAGCTAGAATCTGATTGGTTGCTATAGGCAACATCTCCAATTTCCAAACCTGCAATTTAGTAAGTCTGTCACAGAATATATATTTTATTAGTTTCTAATTAAATTCCTGGGAGAGATTAACTATAAATCCGTGAAAAGAGAAGATGAAGGACCTGATCCAGCTCTGTGCGTTTTCTGTACACACAGAGATCTGGAGTCTGCACGGGAGAGATAAGTGCACACCCCTGTCACTCTCTCCGCACCGACCTATATCTGGCGAAACTTCTGATCGCTGCCCCCAGTGCCAATTAGCCTGCCTATCCCTGTCTGTCTGGCGGGTACTAGGCATGAAGAAGACAAGTGCCAACACCCAGAGGTGGGCCCAGGTGCAAAAAATATGCTTTGGCCCTGATGATATCCCAGGTAATCCGGTGGGGAGCTTCAGTGGTTCTGTTGCACCAATGGTAGTTCTGCCCCTGCTAACCCCCCTTTGGACCTCCTAGCATACAGAACTGAGTTCCCTATGCTGGGTGATCAGTAGCATAACATCTGGCTAAAAGCCATAGCTAAACATTTTAGTTTTCAACAGATTTATTTATTTCTAGCTAAAAGATCTGTAATTGCAGAGAATATAACTTTTTACAGTCTCAGCAGATGATATTTCTAGACATGTTAGTGATTTTGAAGTGATATAAAACTACTCAATAGATCAGTAAAATATCTGAAATGTAATAATAAGTTTATATGAGATAAGGACCAGGTTATCAGCATGTCAGGCTCCCACCATCACAACACACTGCAGCATCAGACTTATGAACTGTAGACATACTCTGCTCTGTTCTCGTGCAAAATGCCCATATTTTGTGATCGCGCATATATGTGCAATAGACCTACGCCAGGATACAGACTTCTGTGCTGGTGGGACAGGGCGAGAAGTGTACAGCACTGACAGTAGGTGAGAAAGGGGTATTTAAATACCTAGATCTCTCAGCTGTCTCTATTTTACGGGTGTGGGTCACCGCTGAGAATGCCCTGGGAATTCAATTGATTTTGCCTCGCAGAAGCAAAGCAATTGATCCCCGGACCACCGAAGACGGAGCTCTGAATGGTAATCTAAATTTTACCCCAACCCTTTCCCTAATCTTTACCCTAACCCTCCCCTTCTATAACCCTAACCTTAACCCTTCCATTACCCTAACTTTCCCCTTCCATTACCCTAAGCCTCCCCTTCCATTACCCTAACCCTCCCCTTCCATTACCCTAACCCTAACCCTAACCCTAACCCTCCCCTTCCATTACCCTAACTTTCCCCTTCCATTACACTAAGCCTCCCCTTCTATTACCCTAACCTTCCCCTTCCATTACCCTAAGCCTCCCCTTCCATTACCCTAACCTTCCCCTTCCATTACCCTAAGCCTCCCCTTCCATTACCCTAAGACTTCCTTCTCCGTAGCCTCCCGCAGCCTAACTCTAAGACTCCCCTACCCACAACCTAACCCTAAAACTCCCTTCCCCACAGTCTAACCCTAAGTCTCCCCTCCCCGCAGCCTAACCCTAAGACTCCCTTCCTTACAGCCTGACCCTAAAACTCCGTTCCCCACAGTCTATCCCTAAGACTCCCCTACTCCCTGGATGTTTGTATGTTTTGATCTGAGTGCTTTCGTGGGTCTATTAAGAGATTAAAATATTGTTCATCTGCAGCTAACTCATTTATGATTTACAGCTTTTTCAGTGGACTATTCATAAGAATAGGCAATTTGCTGAATGTGTGACATGTAAAATGAAATGAATAGATCACTGAAATGAAGGGCGCATATTTAACTACATAAACTGGTTTGCACGTCTCTGGAAAAATGCATGGTCATTGAAATACTCTCTGAAGTTTCTATATAAAGCTGTTTATATCAGGTTACCACATATGAATAATTTCTGTCTATTTCATATCCTGCTTTATTTAGAAACATAGACTTTTCATAGCTTGTGAAACACTTACCTATACATTTTTATAAGGCTGCGAATTACTTGCACTACAAGAACAGCTGTCCGGAATTTGTGGATGTACTGTAAAAGAAAATGAGAGGAGATATGATATGATCTGTGTAGTAGGACTGAATCCAGACTTAAGTAAGTGCTTGAAATTAGTTACACCTGGGCTAAACCATGTTGATTGCAGGGGAGTCATATTTCATCGGTTGCAAACAGTATTAGAGTTGAAAAGTGATGTTTCCTATCCCAAGTCTAAATAACAGTGTGATAGTAACGCTGGTCAGTATCTGTGTGCAGTAAGCAATTCAAAGATATATCCTTGCATGCAAAGAATACAATCAACTTGACTCCCCCTGCAATCAACATGGTTTAGCCCGGGAGTAACTCATTTCAAGCACTTACTTAAGTCTGGATCCAGCCCATAGTGAATACGACTTTACAGAGAAACGTTAATTTCTGTGAGCAGTGGGGTCGATCCAGAGGTGAGTGTACACCATCTGAGGTATCTCTATGTAATTTTCTAATGCGCATCCATGGAACTGGAGGGTGCGCTTTTACGGGCGTTAAGTCGGTTGCCGTCCCCGCTACGATGGGCTGCTTTCAGAAATAGAGACAGCCAAAAGTTCCTTAGGGTTAGGGTCAGGCTGCAGGGGAAAAGGGGGGGTTAGGGTAATGGAAGAGGATGGTTAGGGTTAGAGTTAGGGGAAGGGTTGGGGTAGTTTTTAGCCTTACCTTTCAGAGCACCGTGTTTGGTGCTCCAGGGATCGATTACTGTGCCTCATTGATATCCCAGCCATGTTCGAAACTGGCTGGGAGAGAACGGCTTTATCGAAATAGGACAGTTCTAAGCGGGAACCCACACCCGTTCTGAGGGGCGTATTAAGGGAGGAAAGGGGTGAAGGCACGTAGTCAATGCGCAGTAAAGGTACCTGATCCACAGGCACACGCAGATGTGAAAAAGGACTGTTTACGTCAAAGCATTTGTAGCAGCTCCAGGTATTGTGCTAGTGTATTGCGCATGTGTCACATAATTTCTACACACAGTAAGAAAAAAAATTATGTTTTATTTATAAAAAATGTTGGTTTTGGTTTATTTTAAAACATTCACATCATATCTAGTGAACGGGATGCAGTAGCCAGGACAGGGCCTATTGTCCCAGGCCCGAACCTGATGGGGGCCTGCCAACACTTACCTGGTTCTGTAGCAGCAGGTATCGGCGGTGTCCTACTGTCGATACCTGCTGCTCAGAGTACTCAATAGCCGGGCCAATGCGCACCAGCCCGCTGTTAAAGTGGGTCTGTCGGGCCCCGCTCCTATATGACGGCACCAATGATGTCACATAGGGGGCGGGGCTACGCAGCTGGGTCCCGGGCCCCGCGTATGATGACGGCGGCCCTGGTCCGGGAGGTCCTATTTAAAAAAATGATAGATCATCATAGTTGGAAATCGAAAATTGCTGTTGGGAACGGGAACCTATTTCCTTGTTACCAATAGCTACAGACTGTAGTAGCTGGGGCGGATAGAAGGTTTTGGTTAGGGCTTAAGCAGAAGGTTAGGGTTAAGCTGCGAGACACAGATGGTAATGGTTAGGCTGCAGGGCACGAGCGGTTAGGTTTAGGGCTGAAGAAGTGGAAGGTTAAGGTTAGGCTTCGGGAAATGGAGGGTTAGGATTAGGAAAGGGTAAAAAGTAGGGTTTGCTAAAATACTTACCTTTCGGTAAATCTTCGCGACTCCAAAAATCACATCACTGCCATTTTTTTACAATTCATTCAGCTGCCGTATGATGGTCTTTCAAAAAATAAAAGCCCATTGTACCCGCAAACAATATCCTATTGACATGTCCGCACTATTGATAACCTTTTTTCCAATATACATTGCAGTGTACACACTTGTGCAGCGTATTTTGGCACGTAACTGCACTGAGCTCAGCTGCTGTGTGTCCATACGTTACACGCCACAATTGGTTACAAATGACACTGTTGTGTGCACTTTTAGATCACACGCAGCCCGTCCCACCTTTTCTAGCACATCTACGGAACACGAGATGCATGCCGTTTCACGTGGGCCTCTGGATCAACCCCATTGGCGCTAAATTAGAGTAGCAAGTCATTTAATTCTAGGTTACAACAGTAGGTTTATGCAAATTGAACGCACTTGGGGTAATATTTTCTATCATATGCATATATTTTTTTTTTTAAAGCCAAACCTTTCTATTTTCATTGTTATCATCATCCTCATAAGCACTTACACTATGAATTGGACCTGTGTAAATAGATAAACCCAAGGGAGGGTAACACACTCCTCTTCCCATGTGTAATCTGGCTACCAGTGACCAGCCACAGTCTCTCCTATTTTCTAATTACTATCAGAACTATTTTGTCAAATCATATCCCCTCCGACTCAGGGACCCTACTGTAAAACAACGAGTCCATCCCCACTTAAAAGGGTGTGTCTTTATCAAAAGGGCAATTCTCTCAGTTCCGAACTGGCTTGGAAATCGACATGGTATGTATGAATTTAACCCCAATCCTTAACCTAATCCCTACCTTAACCCTCCCCTTTCATTACCCCGACCCTCCCCTTCCCCGCAGCCTAACCCTAAAACCCCACGGAGAGTGTTACTCACTTCTACGGTCCGTGTGGTGGGCGCAACGGGTCTGCAGCAGTGTTTCCGAAAAATTAATCAGTAAAAAAAAAAATCTGAAAATGGCGGTCTTTTCGAAATAAAGACAGAAGAAAATTAGCTTTCGCCTGTTTCTACTTCTAAAAGAACCATTTTGCGGCGGCTACTCTCACTGCACTTAAAATGGTGACCGATAAGAAGTCTGGATATCACGACCGCCTGCTAGCACACGTTTACTGTACATTTAAACACAATGGGCTGGATCCAGACCTTGTTAAGTGCATGAACTTAGTTACTCCTGGGCTAAACCATGTTGATTTCAGGGGGAGCCAAGTTAATTGTATTCTTTGCATGCAGGAATATATATTTGAATTGGTAACTGCACACAGAACTGACCAGCTTTACTATCACACTGTTATTTAGACTTGGGATAGGAAACATCACCTCTCAACTATAATACTGTTTGCAACAGATGAAATATGACTCCCCTGAAATTAACGTGGTTTAGCCCAGGAGTAACTAAGTTCATGCACTTACCAAGGTCTGGATCCAGCCCAATATCTCTTCCCCTCGATGTCAAAACATGGCGGATGAAAAAATAAAGCAGTATGTTGGATCGTGCCGTGGAACCCAGAGTACATTCATGTGCAATTTGCAAAAGCCAGTATTTATCAAAAAGCCCCCTTTCAGTTAATGTAGTGTCTGGTGATTTTTTATTTTGTCTAAGATAGGGGTTTCAGAAGTGGCTGCCATGTCATGGATAAAATGGCGTTCTCTTGCTTGGAACTTTTAAAACTTTACTACTTCAACACCTCAACTGGAAGCATCTACGGCAAATGAGTCTTGAAGTAACATTCAATTGTAACACTAAAAGAAGGCTTTTCCTTTTCTCAAACTACTGTCCGCCAAATTACACTTTTATAAATCTCCGAAACGGCACATGACATTTCTTTCCACATTACAATTTTCACTGAACAAACCAATTTTCAATTCCTTATTTAACTTGGCTTTCATTCTTGCGTGCTTTCTGTCCCAGCAGATGTAATTCAGTTTATGGTATTTCTTAAGTCGGCGCATTCTCTGTCATTTCCTGCCATTTTGCTTCATCTCTTTCTTTTTTCCACAGTTTATGGATTCTTATATCTTACCTTTCAAAGCCCTCATCACCGTTGTCCATTGTCTATGTCAATGATCAGTCAAATAATCATTTTATAATTTCTTAGTACTTAGTATTTCTCCATACTTTAAATATGGTTTCTTTAAATCAGATTCTAGATGACATTCTCAAGTATGCAATAGGAAAATGAGAGTTATAATCTGGTTAGTTGCTACGGGCAACATTTCCACTTTTCCTTTACCGGCAGGTTAGTAAATCTGACCCTTAGGGTTAGGCTACTGGGAGGGGAGTATTATTGTCTTGCTGACCATATCAGTGCTCCCTGGGGTGCCGCGACGCTCTCACTGGGGTGCCTCGGAATGTTTCTATTTCCTATTGTATTCTATGGTATTTTTGTCTTAGGGGTGCCATGAAAAAAAATATGGAGACCCTAAGGGTGCCTCGAACGGAGAAAGTTTGGGAACCACTGAACTATATTATATACAGTAAATACAATAAATACATTAAAATTATTAATAAAAAGAAATATTAACCAGCTTGGATGGTATCTAATCTTGTAAACTTTTAATCTGGGGGGAGGTCTTAGCAAAAAAAAACAAAAAACTGTAAATATGTTATGGGGCCATGTATTGTATGTGTATGTTTATCGGAGGGCAGGAATTAATTATTTCTGTGTAATGGGGCCCTTGATTGTACTGTATGATTATCGGGGGCATGAATTCATTATTTCTGCATAATGGGGCCATTTATTGTATTATATATTTATCGGTGGGCATGAATGATTTATTTTTGCATATTGGGGTCATTGGTTCTGATCCAGCTAATGGGGCCCTTTATTGTATTGTATGTGTATCGGTGTACAGTAATAATAACTTGATGTATACTAGGTACATTAACTATTTAGATGTGGATATTGGGGGCCATTTACTGTTTAACTATGTGTATTGTGGACAATATGTATGCACCGGCATGCTCTTAACTCTTGCCATGCTGCTGCTTATGGTACTATAAGGCACAGCATGCTCAGCAATACATGGGCATGCTGTGCCTTCTAGTACTATATGCTGCAGCTTGCTTAGGGTTAATAGCATGCGGTGGGAGGGATTTTTTATATTGTAAAGGGAATTTTTAAACATTTTGTAAACATTTAAACTTTTGTAAAATGTTTATTAATAAGGGGCACCATGTGTGGCGATTTTGGGTTAATTTACAAGCTTAAAAGATGCAAATAAATCCTTAAAAAATTGTAACACATCGCTGTAGTTTATAAATTGACAGGGGAAACTCGCCCCTTAGTAAATTCAGGATTAAAAAAAAAAAAAATAAAATAGCTGCCAAACTACAGTGATATGCAGCGATTTTTTGGGACGATTTAAATCACACTTTAGTAAATCTGGTCCATGACCTCAGTGCTGTGAGGCACAAGTGCTATTCACTGAGACACCATCTAATAAACATTAAATAATACATATAAAACTTCAGTATACACATATAACTTTATATAAATTGTGCCTTAGTATAGACTTCAAACTTTTTTTTTTATATTTATATCCTTGCATTTTATTTTTACATATTACCTTTTTCAGTTTGTGACTGAACACTTAAAACATGAAGCATCAGAAAGAAATAAATGTATCTATTTTATCAATTGCAAACCAAAAAATAAATACACGTTTCTCTGACACCTGAAAATGACAAATATAAGCAACTGTGAGAAAATACAATGCTGGGTTCTTCTGTGTGTCTCTAAAACAAGGGAACTTTTTCCTATTATGATTAAACTAGAGTAAATTATAGACGGATTCATGCAAAACTGCTTTTCCGCTTCAGTCACTTTGTTACATTCATATATCTCTTTATAATGTTTAGCGGCGGCTGAGAATTATATCTCCTTTGGAAATGGTCGTCTATTGAGCTTCTGCTTGTTTTATGCGATGCAGTGATACTTGTGAAGTATAATTCAGATGAAAAAGGAGAAACCTCACCTAAACTGCTGTGCATTTAAATAAAGTTATCATTGTATGAAGGGGACAATATTCAAAAATTATAGAATATGCACAGGGGCCTATTTAGCGTATATATATATCGGTGAGCTCTCAATACAGAAGTTTCTGTAACCCTATATATATATATATATAGGCCCAAACTTTCGAATCGCACACACAGAAATTTGTTCCATACGATTGGATTCTTTGCATGCGATCGCTAATAATTCAGGTCCGAGTATTGTCACATTTGTTAATATTTTTATCTCAGGATAGTGTTAGCAATGCATTCCAATTGGAGACAATGGGCCTGATCCAGAGCTACGAAATTGCTGTCCGACGGGCGAGCGTACGCCCGTTTTTTGCGTATTTTCGTACGAAAATTCGCACTGCGCATGCCCAGTATGACAGCTTCCTGTCGGCTGGACGACATGAGCGTATAGCGTTCGTATGGTGTGCGAATTTTTCGCTCGAGGGGCGTGCGTTCAGTACGACGGTCGGCTGGGCGCTCGTTTTACAACAGGGAGGCGGGGATAGCCATTTAAATTGTACAGTATGGGCGTGCTAAGGCCGTACGCTTTGCGTATTTTGTGCGAAAATTCGTACGGCCGACGGTCGTACCCAGTGTAGGGTATAGCCGCCGTAAGCAGGGACTTTACTATGGGAGTGTTAGGGGCGTGTATGTTGATACGCACGAGCGAACGTTCGCATTCGCCCGTCGTGCGAAAATTTCGTAGCTCTGGATCAGGCCCAATGGGCCTGATCCAGACCTATGCTCACAAGCGATCTTACGCTGGTCATAAGTGTAAAATCAGCAGAAAAAACGCACTGCGCATGTGCAGAGTACCAAAGACCTTTTTATAGCGGCGATTCAGGCTTCCGTATTCTTTGTGTATTTTCCGACGACGGGGCATGTTTATATTACGAAGTTAGTACGGACGCTGGAGTTAGGGAATGTAGGCGGGGGGGAGCCATTTAAATTTTACAGTATGGGCGTGCTTAGCCCGGTACGATCAGCGTGTCGCTACGAAAATTCGGAAAAGTTAGGGTAGGGTTCAGCCTGCATACGGAGGTAAAGGTAAGGGGAGTGTCATGGGAGTGAAAGTTTTTACGCCGAAGCGGTAACACACTCCGCTCTCATGCGTATGTCTGGATCAGGCCCAATGAAGGGAGCATTTAATGTGTGAGTTCGGAGCGGCGCATAATTGCGCTTTGCTAATCTGTCTGCGGGAGCCATCTATAAATACTTGAAGTCGGCAGGGTGAGATTTGTGCCAAGAAAAGTAAACTACCAAACAAACGGTACTGCACTGCACGAATACTACTAAACAGGACCTGAGTACTTGAGAAATGATTGGATATGATACATACACCAAAGGATGGCAAACACGGAGGGCCTGATTCAGAATTAAGAAGGAGATTGAAATTAATAGAGGAAGGTTACACCTGGGCAAACTTATGTTGATTGCAGGGGGAGTCAAGTTAATTGTATTCTTTGCATGCAGGGATATATCAGTGAATTGCTTACTGCACACATATACAGAGACTTGGGATAGGAAACATCACCTCTCAACTCTAATACTGTTTGCAACAGATGAAATATGACTCCCCTGCAATCACCATGGTTTAGCCCAGGAGTAACTTTCCTCTCTTAGGACCTGATTCACAGTTAAGAGTGAGTTAGGCAGATCCGCACATAACTCACTCTTCCAGCCCCCAATCCGCCCCCGTTTGTCTCTGTGCCATGTCCTGCAATGTCGTGGCATTTCCTACTCCACCACTCCCTCCTCACTTCGTACTTTCTTGTCCCCCTCTGCTACCCTTTTACCAAGTCCCCACCTGGTGGCTCCCTCTCAACCTCTCACTGCACTCTGTCCCCTCCTCCCTGATCTGCCAAGCTTGATACCTCACATTTTGCCTTGCTGCCTGTGCTTGCTTCACTTTATCGTATTTTTGTGATATTTTTATATTTAGATTGTATTTTATTAAGTACTGTGCTGTCCATCCCTACCCTGTATGTCTGTACTGTATATTATTATGTACTATGCCATTCATCCCTGCCCTGTATGTCTGTGCTGTATATTATTATGCACTATGCTGTCCATCCCTGCCCTGTATGTCTGTACTGTATATTATTATGTACTATGCCATCCATCCCTGCCCTGTATGTCTGTACTGTATATTATTATGTACTATGCTGTCCATCCCTGCCCTGTATGTCTGTACTGTATATTATTATATACTATGCTGTCCATCCCTGTCCTGTATGTCTATACTGTATATTATTATGTACTATGCTGTCCATCCCTGCCCTGTATAAATAAACCATAAGAATAATAATCCGACTATACAGAAAACACCCGCTTGTTCCAGTCAATAGATATTTCATATACTATTTCATGTATTTCTTACATTTGCTTTGTCCATTTACAGTCACCATACAAAGTTTAGAGCAGCAAATTAATTTACAAAGAGTGCACAGGTGTGTCCAGCTACAGCCTCTATTTAAACTGCTCTCTGGAAGTCTCTCGTTGCTAGAGCATAGGCTCACTTGTTTTCTTCATGTCTCCAGTGTTTCGATCTTTCCTTTTTCATGTTCCTACTTGCTGCATTCCCTGTTTCATTCCTTTAGAGCACTTCTGAACACGTTTCTGCTATCCCTGAGGATGACTATTCAGTGCTCCTGGATCAATGTGGGGCCAATCCATGGATATAGAGCCTCCTTAACCCCTCTCAACCATCAATCATTACCAGGAAACTAATATAACAGGTATAACAGGATCGGACCCTGATATAAGTAAGCTCTAACATCTTATGGAATAGTGCGTGCGATCCTATGGTCCGTGCATATGATGGTAATACCCTCCACTCACACGCACTCCATGCTCTAGCCCCTGCTTTAAATCTTATACGAGGTATGTCTATAAAATAACAAGACTGTGATTCCACCTAGTAAACAAAGCAGTCAGAAGCGGTTATAACTGTGGCAGAATGGGTTCCAGAAGGCACAAAGGTACCAGCATTATTATAAGGAAGTTTTGAAAAAGCTGAGAGAAAGAGTCAGAAAGAAACGGCCGCAACTGTGGAAAAATGGTTTCATTCTTCACCAGGGCAATGCGTCTGCTCACACAGCACTTTCTGTGACCAACAATCACATTAATACACTTGAACATCCTCCATATTCGCCTGATTTAGCACCTTGTGACTTTTATCTTTCCTCAAAAGTTAAATCAGTGCTTAAAGGGACACATTTTGAGTCAGTTGAAGAAATCGGCAGATATGTTGAAACAACTGACGGAATTTTATTTGCTCCATGCCTCCGACCAGTGGAAAACAAAACTACAGCGATGTATTAGTGCAAATGGGGAGTATATTAGAGAGGACAAACATTACATTTGTAATACCAATAAATAAGAGTGAGTTATTTAATCAGTCTCGTTATTTACTAGACATACCTCGTACGACCACCCCACTTAAAATGAGACACGTTATGCAGTATCACACGTAAGGGCTTAGCCAAGCACTTACTGTACAATCTGCATTGGTTACCCTGCCCAGCACGTGTACACCAGATATGCACAGCAGGCGGTTACGTTCTGTCGCCGGTGGCTGTTGTTGCAAGGAATGCAGGCTTGATTCGTAACTCCCCTCCTGCGTACAGAGGCCAGGACAGAGTACTTACTTATGGCTAAGCGTAAGTACTCTAATGTTATTACATGTGGATCTGGTCCTTACAGAGGAACCATCGGACTGTCTTCCGATTCTATTGCCCCCTCTAGTGGCAGGTACTCTAGGTATCAACACATATTTCTATGGACTGTGCCGTCATAATCCACTGTTTTACATTTGCTGATATGGGGTTGTATTCAGAGATACGTTTTCACGGGGCGTTGCGTGCGTATTTTTAGGATCGGATCAACTGCGCATGTGTAGTAACTTTATTTACATAAGTTACGTTGAATATACGCTCGTATGTGCTTTAGGCACGGGCATGTGAATCGCACTTGGGTACATACGTGCGGATGGGCGGTGCAGAAATCCGTACTTGTAAATTTACATGAAAGTAGGGGGGGGGGCATTTAAATGAACGCGTGGAGGCGTGGCTATAAAGAATCGCATGGACAGAGCACATATACGCTAGTGAGTAAACACGGAAAGAACAGAGTGGTCTAGGGCAGTGATGGCTAACCTGTGACACTCCAGGTGTTGTGAAACTACGAGTCCCAGCATGCCTTGACTGCAAAAGCATAGCGGATACCTGACAAAGCATGATGGGAAGTGTAGTTTCACAACACCTGGAGTGTCACAGGTTGGCCATCACTGGTCTAGGGCATAGGTTCCCAAACCTCCCCAACCTTACAGAACAAGGTATATAATTATGCCACCTGTTGATCTTTTAAACAGTCAATAATGAACACACCTGTGCTCCAGCAAGGAGATCTGGAAAACATGTACTGTTGGGGAGCCTTGAGGACAAGTTTGGGAACCACTGGTCTAAGGACTCATAAGTCACCGACAGCACGTCCAGGAGAGGGGAGTGTTGGGGTTGTTGGTGGGTGTTTCCTTGCTCCGGCCATGCGTATAATTGCATACATAAAAAAAAACGGTTCTCAGAATACCGCCCATGATGACTAGCCTCCTCCTGTACGCAGTCCACACACTGATCTCAGTCAATGTCAGTTGATCTCAGATGAAACAGCCTGTGTAGCAGAAAGCAGTGGATATTGGATTATACAGTTTCACGTAAGCAGTCGGTAATGTCTGTCGGGCGCCGAGCTGCCAATTTTGACAAATGGCAGAAGCAGCTTAATCCAAAACATATGCTGGAGCCTAAGCATCCAGAACGTCTCGGCTACAGAAAGAGGTTCACGCAGCAGCTGTGAAAAGGATGAATGACATATAACCAGTGTGATGGAAAGCCTGGGAGCCCGGACATGACATTTAGCTCAAGTGAATGCGAGTTTACTGCGGCTGGGTTACTACGCAGTCATTAGTCGCCTGGATGTGTTTTAATAGTCTGGTGGATATGGCCCTGCAGAGTTAATGCTTCTATGTGAATGAGGTACCGAACAGTTGTGTTATCCAGGGACAGAACTACAGGGGGTGCAAGGGGTACAGCTACTACGGGGCCCGGAGGGGACGGGGTCTGTGGCAGCTGCTCCCTCTGCCCTGTAAGGAAGTTGTCAGAGGCTGACAGCATAAAACAGCGCTCAGCACTCCATGTGTGAGTGTATGTATAGCTCCATGTGTGAGTGTATGTATAGCTCCATGTATGAGTGTATGTATAGCTCCATGTGTGAGTGTATGTATAGCTCCATGTATGAGCGTATGTACAGCTCCATGTATGAGTGTATGTATGTATAGCTCCATGTATGGAGGCCCCGCCTCCTTGCTATTGTACCCTTCTGTCCATGGTACTATCTGCATTATCATGTAAGTGAACAATAGTTCATTTCTTCAATATCAATGTATTAGTAGTGAATCTTGTGGCTCCATTATTATAGTATAGAGAAAATGAAAATATGAAGAGAACTCCTGTCCTATTCATATTTCCATTCTCAATGTCAAAGAGGGGGGGTCGCACAAGCTGATAAATTAGGGCATGAAAAGAGCTGCCAGGAGAAAAGGGTGACTTCACAACATATACAGACTACACAGAAAAAAGAGGAGTACACAAATCATGTGCTCCAGACACCCTTAAATAGTGCACACCTTATTACAAACACCGAGTCAGCTGAACAATACAAATATAAACTTTAGTGCATTACTAAATAAAAGTTGGCAAAGGGCGAATATATAACATACATGACCCAAGCATACTAAAGCTCATGACAATACCTTACATAAAAACTAGAAGAGGACAAATACCAGGTATGCGCATCAACAGAACTGCAACAGCCTATATACCTAAGGTGGGGGAGGCTTACCCTAAGAAACAACTGGAGGCCTCACGGCACACACTTCACACAAATGTGCTTCTCTCACCCTCCCTCTCTATCTACATACGGTTTGCTGTGCAGTCTGCTTGATTCAGTCACTTGTAGCTTGGTCAGGAAGAACGGAGTCAAGTGGCAGAGACTGGCCGGTGCACACAGGAATCAGCTCTCGATAGTTGCTCTGAAACGACAGCCAACGCGCATTTCGCCCGCCTCACTGGCTTTTTCTAAGGCGTCCTTCAAAAAAGCCAGGTGGGCAAAACGCGCGTTGGCTGTCATTTCGGAGCAACTATCAGGACCTGATCATGAGCTTTAGTATGCTTGGGTCTTGTATGTTTTATATTTGCCATTTGCCAACTTTTAATTAGTAATGCAATAAAGTTTATATTTTTATTGTTCAGCTGACTCTGTGTTTGTAATAAGGGGTGCACTATTTAAGGGTGTCTGGAGCACATGATTTGTGTACTCCTCTTTTTTCTGTGTAATCTGTATATTTCCATTCTCACCTCTTTCCAGCACTTACCACAGCCTGAGCAATGGAGAGATCAGTGTAGTTCTCCTGACAATGCAGTTCCCTTCATTTCCTTTAGGGGGCAGTGTGTTACATATGTATGTAAGCAAAACATAAATCAGTTTTACACTTTATGATCCTGATTTACAGATAAGAAGGAAATCATTACACGCAGATTCGCTAAACTACACGTCTAAGTTGCAAGTCAACTCCCATAACAATCCCAACGTTCTTACAGATGTTTGTTGACTCTCCGTGCATATCTTTGCACGGATTTTGCTAAACCAGCCCATTCAGCCTCCCCCCACCCACTTTCCTTAACTTGCTTCTTACAGGGTTCTGACACACCCCTTTTTAGAGATCTCATTAGACACAGAGTTGAACTCCGCGTATAACGGGTTTCCATGCGTAACATCTGTCACCACCCACATACGAGCGGATCAGCGGTCGGATAGACTGCTGATCCGCAAGTGTGACTTAAGGCTATCTTTATGGCAGCGTAAGTCACACTTCTTACGCATGAGAGAGGGGAGTGACAGGGGGAGTTCACTCCCCTCTCTCGTGCAGACAGATAGACCCCTGCATGTGCCAAACTTTTGTGGGGGTCTGGATACAGTCCTGTATTCTGTATTAAGTAATTTGCATTATGCAAATCGAGTCATTAAGCCCCGCCCCCTGTCAATCACTATTGTGATCTCTAGTGTTCTAAGGGGTGGGTGGGGCTTGATTACATCATCAAGTCCTGCCCATCCCTAGTAACTCTACGGATTACAATAGAGTTTATTAGGGGGTAGGGACTTGCAAAAGATTTGCCGGCTCTCCCAGGATACCCAAATTTCGGGAGTCTCCCGGATATTCCGGAAGAGTCAGCAACCTTGATACACTCTATTTATATGAACAAAATTTGCAGATAGATATCTGACTTGTATACTATGCATCTGCTTTATATACTAATCAGAGCTTTTCTACAACATAGAATTGGTTATAACTATTTTATATCGCTTATTATTAGCTAATGAGTTATTCAACTTTACATAAGGCTTTTCCCTTAATGTTGCTAGAGTTACCAGGTCTTAGGCATTCCTAGTGGACCAGATCCAAAGATTGAAAAGTTACACCTGGACAAAACCATGTTGAATTTCAGGAGTCAAATGAATGATATTCTTTGCAGGCTGGAATAATATCTCACTTTCCTTATTGCACACAGATACTGACCAGCACAAAACAGTTCCAGTGGGCCAGATTCCCTTTAAGTACGATCAGGTAGCATAATACACTCCCCCCGGGCACTCACCTCGAACGCACGTCATTTAGTTGAGTTCCAAACCTACCTTAACTTTTCCTTGCGTATCTGCGGTTGTACGTAGTGGCTTTTCGTACGTAACTACCTAACCCCGCCCACACTGTACAATTTAAATGCCTCCCCCCACCTACATTGCGTATTTTCTGCTTGTGTAGGGATGACACGCCCCTTCGTACGCCCCTGTGAACAAGTTACGTACTGTAGTTCTCTTTTTTTCTCCATTGTAAGTACATGAAGACTTTATGTCATACCTTTGGTGCTATGCGCCTTATGTCAGTCTGGGGCTGTTCCATGTTGTCTTCTGGATGATTGGACTGCACACAGCTTTCCTTATTTGCTGCCACTTCTGATTCATAATCATCCCTTTCCTCACTGGAGAGAGCTGCAAACTCTTGGTCATTTAACGGAGACCTGGAAAGACACAACACATATTCTGTTTGAGCTCCATAGGCATAAGCTTATCTATAATGGGTGCAGGCTGTGCAGTGCACACAGGCCCCTCAGAACAGGGGGCCCTGTGGCATGTATCCTGCACCCAGGGTTGGCAGGGGAGGGGGGACATTCAGCATCTATTTCTTCCCTCTAAGATCTTCGGAGGGAAGAAATAGATGTCGAATGAGCCCCCCTTTCCCTGTGGTGGGATTGTCCCTATTTGCGGGCCGATAAATGGGCGGGGCTTGCAGCAGAGTTAGGCCCCACCTCTTTTGAGGTCACCGAATCGGGACAGACCTGTCTCAGGTAAGGGGGGAGCCCATGTACAAATCCTGCACAAGGGCCCCCTCACTTCTTAAAACGCCCCTGTCCATATGCCACTACATATATTATTCACTATAAAAGGGCATCATTTAAGCTCAATTAAAGGGGAATTAAGAGCTTATATATGGGAGGAATATAGCGAAATAATTAACGGGGCTGATTCTGCGTTAATGCGCGCGTAAGACGCAAGCACAACACGCAGTAATCCGCCCTTTTCAGAGTTGTAACTTAACAGCGAAAAAGTGCAACTCTGATCGTGCATTTGGTTAGTTTTGATGAGCGCAATTGGATGCGTTTTGTAGCTTGCGACTCATTTTTCAATAACACATTTGTGCGCACGACACACAGATTTGCATAATTAACGTAAACGCAATTCAGAATTGCATAGACACATGGGGCCTGATCCAGAGCTACGATGTTACACTGAGCGCTGTAGCGCTCAGCGTAACA